>JAVQJF010056057.1:0-132489 GCA_036023855.1 Gadopsis marmoratus | reverse complement strand
ATTTTTCATATACTCCCCACTAGCATTTGTACTACAATAATGAAAAAGAAAAACATTTACATATATGTCAATCCATTTTTCTTTTTATATTACAAATGTATTTTCATAAAAATATATCTCTGTACAAAAAGGTTTTTTATTCGTTAACATATTCTCTTTTGTTAGAGACACTTTCCCTCCGTAGTTGCTCTCTGTAGTTACACACAGTCTGCTCAAGTCCATGTTCGTCCATTCCTTTACAGGTAACCCTTTTGGTGTGCAGCGAGACACTGACACTGTCTTTTACTGTTTTGTTGTTTTGTTGAGGCGTTCAAGGGTCACGTTGATGCCACTTAGGCGCTATGGGTTGTCATGAGTGTTAGTCTCATTTAGAGGCTAGTTGAGAGATCTACTGGGCTGGCATGAAATAATGTTATGAAAAAGAAAGGGGGGAAAAAAAAAAGATACATGGGACCTTGTAGTAGCTTTGCTGCCATGACAAACATACAGGAATGCAAAGCCTGTGGTAATAAAAAGAAGCTCTCTGTAAATATTTTGCTATATTATACTCTAGATAAATTGTATTTATTCTAAGGATCACACATTGTGACAACACAGATTTTCTTTCCATTACTGCACACAAACAGAGGAGCAGTTGTGGGATTACAGATATTGAACACAGTATAGATAGATAAATTCTGACGCACTCAGTGAAATGAAATACATTCAGTCGTTGTTCAGTAATAACTTCACTCATTCCAAATCATGGAACAACCGGTCCACTCTTATTTTCATTTACAGAACACAACTCATTTAATCTTTTCAAAATACATCTCCTTTCCCTGTCCCCCATGCTTGAGCCAACTAGACACACCGAAATGGGCTGAATAGCGAAGGCAAATTGCACGTAATAGGCCTGACAAACACAGCAGTAAGTGTGGCTTTGTCGTAGCCGTCAATATGCGGTGACAATGAAAGAAGGGAGATTAAATGATAGTTGATGCGGAATATGTAACACAGCATGACTGATGGGTTTTCAACACATGTACCAGGGGCCTTGTGCAATCAAGTGAGGGCTCTAGCTGCAGAAAGAAATGGGGATCTTTTGGCCTAGTCCCCGACTGTCAGGAAACTCAGTGAACTCGATGTGGAACTCAAAGGACATACTGTAGCTGTGGTGTGTTTCATTATAGAAGAGATGGTGAGCAGGAGGGAATTCAGAGCTGTGTCTGGCTGATAACGAAAATGAACTTGGGGATGAACAGAGCTTCTGTCTTTAAAATATGCAAAGAGAACCAGGAAGTAGCCAGCTGCTATTAAGAAAGACTCTCTTCAAACTCTTAGCGCAGCTCCATCCAGAACTCCCTGATCTTTATTTTCGCATTACTGTGCTGCACTTTCTTTGAGAACTTTCTGGACTAACCCAGCTGGGTTAAAAAAAAACTAAACAAACTTATCTCTATAGATGTAGCACCCATTAAGAGAAAACTCCCAAAATTACCAGCATGAAAATTTAAAAATGTCTTCTTCCCCATTAAAAACTTTTCTAGCTAGTGGAACTAAATGAAGCACAATGAGAACTGATTGAAACTGTTTAGCTTAATTTATGTAATCTTATCTAATTTGGTTGAATTTGAATAAGTTTCTTTGGTTGAAAAGGTAACTTTTTAAACTCTCAAAAACACACACGCACAACAAAAATACATGTAGGCAAGCACATAACATCCAAGACAGTAATCCTGGCACACATACAGTACTAATGAGCTCATTTCTCATTTAGGAAAAGTGAAAATTAATGGTTACTCTGATAAGATAACAAGAGTTTTTTCAAAAGAGCTCCCAGTTTCTTCAGTAGGTGTGTTTCTGTGCGTGGGTATCTGGGTTATACTGTACAGGCAGAGACGATAACAAGAGCTCTAATTTCATATCTGACATAAAAACATTATAATCCCCCGAATCTTAGCAAAGAAATACTGATGTTCCTGACCACAAACTTAAGAGACACTCAAGCTGGTTCATCATATCATGGGGTTGTACCAAGGCACTATAATGAACGTCAAGTGTTTATTGGAGACTGGAAGAGGTACAAAAAACATGAAAAGGGTAGGAGTCTGGTCCTTTAAAACCATTTCTGAATTTCTTGAGACCGAGCCCTTGCTGGTAAAAACAATCATAGTTGTGTATGCTTATGCTTCTGTGTAATGTTTGTCCAAATCTACTGTCTAAATCTAGATAAATAGAATCAGTTCCATCTGGAGAGTGAGGGCATCATATCCTATCGCACTGGCTAATCACATTTGTTTGTTTAATACTCAGCGCGGCTTAATAAAGTGTTGCGTAATGTGTGCTAAACGTTGCCATGGGAGGAATGAATGTAATGTAGGGGGAATAAAATACTTTAAAGTGGCCTTAACAGAAACTAACTGGAATGTAATGAAGCTACTGACTCTATGGAAATATTTGGAGCGATTTCAGAATTAAAAAAAAAAACCATATGAAATGCACAAGAATACCACTGCCTTCAAGATAATGCAAGTGCAACTGCTCCTCTCCCCGTGAAATCTCTATATAATAATTAAATCGTTTCCGTTTCCATCAATTCACAACCAGAGCAGGCAAGGGGCAATGTTCTATCTGTACTGTCGAGATAAGCGAGAGCTTTAAAAGTAAATAAATTGTAAAAGCTATTACCAACCCACGGCGAAACTGATTGAAGGAACAATACAGTGATTGGATTCAAAGGCCTGGATTTCTGGGGGAAATTATGTACTGTAGGTGATATTAAAGATTTTATAAAAAAATATGTTGGCGTGGAGGTTGATTTTGACTGTGAAAGCCATTTTGTTATATATATATATATATATATATATTTAATGTGCCAAAACAAATCCATGCAAATTTCCCTGCTAATTTCTACCACTGAAAAGAAGGATGGTAAATCGAAGAAGTGTGGATGTTTTAGACTGCTTCTTTTGGAGTCAAACATTATGTAATTGAGGATCTGTTCTGTCAGTGATAATAGTACGGTGAATTCAGGATTCGATA
Source organism: Gadopsis marmoratus (assembly GCA_036023855.1). Lineage (NCBI taxonomy): Eukaryota > Metazoa > Chordata > Actinopteri > Centrarchiformes > Percichthyidae > Gadopsis > Gadopsis marmoratus. Next base: position 129,465 of record JAVQJF010056057.1, on the reverse strand, counting down.
TGGGTTCGACAATGAGGCAAGGCCAAATTAAAGCAAATTGCATGTCATGGATCCTATTTACTGTGGTGAAATTCAAGCACTATTGACCCCACTCAGAATCCACAGGATACATTGGCATGGGGGGGGGGGGATGGTGATAAACAGCTGGGAGCAGGGTGTTTGAAAGCCAGTAGGGTTCCTTCCTTCAACTCCACCGCTCACACACAATTTACGCACACCTAAACACACACACACACACACGTTGTTAGGGTCACAAAAGCATGAATGTTTTCAGTTCCCTCCTCTCTTCAAGCATGTCATTCCCCAGCCATGGTAGAGTTCTGCTGTTATATCTGATGACAGTTCCCTCAGTTTCAAAGCAATATTTCCTGTGTATCACTCCCCAGTTGTCACAGATTTGGGGATTGTTAGTATTAGAGGCATAAACACTTTTTCCATAGCATATTTATCATTTCCAACTGAATGCATGGGAGTATTCAGCATGCCAGCAAACTGCCCTGCTGTCGCAGCTCGGATGAAGCTTTCTGCACCATTTTCATGACGTGCGGAGACAAAACAAAGCAACACTGGTCTTTTTTCAAAAGGATGGAGCTGTCAGAAGTTAACTTGGAGGAAAAGACCTGAATGTAATCCAGGGGGAACAAATCACTGACTCATCCATTTTCCAGACTCAAGCGCCGTCAGTTGAACATTTTGAGGGAGTTCAAACATGACCACACTTTGATCTTTGTTTTCCTAAGGCCAAGTTTAGGGAGCTCGCACTGCATCTTGATCTCAGAGAAACTACAGTACGCACTTCAAGCCATAGAAGCGTGCGACGGTGGATCCGGGATTAAAAAGAAAATCGAAAGCGGCGCATAGGACCGCAGACTAGCAGTCTTTCAGAGGAGAATGTGCCACTCGTTGCTGTGTGGCTTGGTGCCACAGCTTTGTTCAGATTTTTGGAAATGGAGAAAAAAAGAAGCGATGTCCCAAGGTGTTTATATATCTATGGAAGCCTACTGTATCACAGTTGCCATCACTAATTTAACCCCTGCCTCAGAGCGACAGTGGCAGGAAGGTTGTAACTGACGCTTATGCGAAGCAAATCTGAGCGTGCGTTTTAGATTTGGGTGCGTCACATAGAGAAGTGGATTTGTCGATCCACAATCTCGTTTCTGCTTCTCCTGGACACAAAAATGTAAAGTGACTGCATATGAGTCACTAAAAACAAAGCAAAAGTCGATGAAAGTTGCAACAAGAAACTGGCACTGCCTTCAGTTTTAGTTTTCTCGGTGGAGCTGTACATCGTCAGTATTTGTTCTGGGTAGCCTTTCATCTTACTAGTGCGTGTCCAGAGCATCCAGGTATTGTGATGATCACTAACCAAATCCTCAGAACTTCTAAAAATAGAATGAAGTCAAATAAACGTGGAGATATGTTAGCATATTATCGGTCACGTGTTTGGTGGAATCTTTGGGGCCAAAACAGGACAGGAGATATTTTGGGGAGTGTGTGCAGAAATACACACACATGCACTCTCTTTCTCTCTCTCTCTCTCTCTCTCTCACACACATGCTCACATATACACATAAATTATCTCTCCAACCTCACCAAGTGCTTTTTTCAGCAGCCCTAGTTGCTTTTTAACCCCTGCTCTGGACACAGCGGCCTCAGCCAGCAGAATTTCATCCTTGCTTCAAAACCAAAGACAACCGAGTCAAGCTCAGAAAGCGATGAGAGAATGTGTCTCCAACACAGCCTTCAAAACCCACTGAATTTTTAATTCGTCCTCAGCCAGAGACTCAGGGCTTCCGATGAAACCTACAGCCTCAAGAGCAGACGATTGGGGTTCCCAATTACTCATCACAGAAAGCAAGCAGCGTATGACCCCCACCCCCCTCAAAACAAAGCAGGGGAAACAGAGAGAAGAGTGAATCAGAACAGTCCAGACTGTCTCTCTCTGACTCACACAGGCCAACATGGGGCCGTCCGCCATTCAGTTCACTTGCACAGAGGCCTCTGTTAGCTACAGGTCAAGTTCTTGACATAAAGTTGGCCATAAAACTCCCTTTGGGTTTAGGCGGCGAGCGGTGAGAAAAGTCATCACAGCTTTGCTTCCAGGGTGACTCCTGCCGGCTGCAGTTTCAGGAGGAAGCTTTTCCTCAAACTATGGAAAATCATCAAGAAACCATGTAAAGTTACAAAAAGCATTTTGTTGTTGGCATTTGTTACAGTCGATGTTGCCTTCACATGGTTTCTTTTTTTTTTTTTTTCTTGTGTCCTGTGGGTAAGAGCCTTTGTCACTGGAGATGTTTCTTGAATGTATTTCAGAGAATAAAATAATCTTTGTTTTTCCCTCTGAACATGGGAGCTATGGATGTCCTCTGCGGCAGGCAGGCAGGCGAAGATGTGATGCACTTCTCCTCCGCTAACTGAATAAAGGAAGAATACATGGACGTACGGGGTAATGGGTGTGTAGGAAAAGGACAAGACATGGTAGGAGAAGGGCAAGGAAAAGAGGAATTAAAAGGAAATACACAGAAAGGTAAAGATAAAGACAGACGGTTAAAGGGAAATAGACCATGAAAAAAAGGACAGCAATAACCGACAGCATGGACATAGCGATGAAGGAAGTCACAGAGAAGAGAGAAGATAAAAGCATTAATGTAATATTCTCAGTGTTAAAATGAAAAATGCACATTAGATCTTTTCAATAAAGTACAAACAAAATAAACAAAACTCATTAATATGAGAGATACAGATCAGTAAAGCAAATGCAGCAGAAGAAAATCCAATCACAGGTTTTTCTATCCTCAGAAAATTCTAGAGGGACGGTGTAAACGGTTTAGCTTGAAACTGGATTTAGAGAATCTGTGTCTTGTTGCTTCAGCAGTTCTGATGCCTCGGATGTGTGCTTAGCTTGAGCTAGTCACAAGGTGATACCTTCATGTACTTTCAGAGAAATCAAGGATGCCTGAAGCTCTAAGTCTTCATCATGTGGCCAGATGATCTGGTGGTGGTGGTGGTGGATTCTTACCTCTGGAGGAGCAGTTGCTATACAGCTGTGCACACTGTGCTGACTGTGAACTCTGTCTCATTGGCCATGATGTCAGTGGGTTGGATGTTGCGGTCATACATAGGGTTCTCGAACGTAGCCCGTCCATTAGTGTTCTCATGGCCCACGTACCCATTGAAGGGGACTTTGGGTCTTCTTCTGAAATGAAACAAATCGATGTAATAGACAATGAGATGTGTGTCATAATGTGGATTAGGGCTGCAACTAACAATTATTTTCACTATTGATTAATCTATGGATTCTTTTCTTGATTCCCTGATTAATCTTTTAGGCTAAAGATATATGCAGGTAGTGAAAAACAACTCAGTGAAACATCTTTAAATTTCTAGTTTTGTCTGAATTCACTCAGAATGACTACATTTGAAAGATCAGCAGGTAATCACACATGCGAAGCTACAACCAGAAAATCTTTGGAATTTTGCTGAATAAATGACTTAAATGATCAAGCCAATATCAATATCTTATTTAGTTATTGAATTCAAATTTAATTTGAGGAAAAACTAATGGAGATGTTTTCAAGGGGATCCTCAGACACAAAAACATGGAAATTAACATTTAAACATAAAATAAATAGTAACTAACTAATTAACTAAATATAAATAATAGTAATGATAATGAATTAAACTATCCATATGGATCAAAACAATCAACATAGTAACATCAACACTGGTACAGCATGTTGTTTTAATTGTCACATCATCACTGTGAGAATTCCATGTTCACTCACTCAGCTGAGTGACAGTGTGTCAGAATACTGTACAGAACAGCCTACTTCTTCAGTGAGTCTCACTGGTCGAACTAGTTACTTCTCTAGGCAGGGAGGGGACTTTTCTCTTTATATCCCCTGATGATGTTCTCATTTTGAAATCAACATATGCTAGTGGATTTAAAAAAAAAAATCGATCAACGTATTTTGTAGAGGAGAATGAGAAATCAAGCAAGACTCTTATCTGAAAACAGCTAACTTCGAAGGGGCGAATTAAACCTTCCCTAAAATGTCTTGCAATGGAGGCAGGATTGGTTTGTAAATAATAGGACCAAAGTAATGGTGTAATGCTTCTTGTAGATTATGAGAATTGTGAAGTACATCAATGGTGTGAACCGTACCTGTGTTTGTAGAGGTACAGAGCGAAGCCTGCAATGATCATGGCTATAAAAGGCACTAGGATGGCTGCCGCCACTGAACTGCTGTTGGACGCAAAGTTGTAGCCTGGGTTGTCTCTGCTGGGATCTAAACTCTCTGGAGAGAAGAAGAGAAAGGCCATGAGCCCTTGCTTTAGTGTCACTTTAGTACAATGTGACTTCGGCAGCAGACATTACAATCACGTCCCATAAATAACACAAATTAAAAGAAGCGAAAGGAAAATGATCCTCTTCACCTTCTGCCAAGAACCCACAATAAATGTTGAAGGCAGATAAACAGAAAAACAATGAAATAAAAGGAAATGTTATGGCTGAAATTCTGCCAGGAAGGCTTCATTAATACAATAGACTGTTCAGACAAGTGACTTTTGAAAGTTTATTGCTATGGTTTATTTTCATTTATTCCCCCCATGGGAACATCAGATTCCATTATTCTAACAAAGACTCTTAATTACTGACATCAAAGGCCGACGGCTATTAAGTCATTGCAGATTCATTCTCTAATTTATGGAAGTGTGTGTGTCTGCAACCGCAACAGTGGAGGAGTGACAGCCCACCTGTTTACCACAGAATGGCAAAAAAGCCCCCAATAAAGGACGAGTGACAAACAAGAAGGAATTCAATTAGTGGGTTCTGTGGTGTTTGCCAATCAACCTCCTGCTGTGTGAGCGCGGGCACACAGACAGATGCACGAACACACTCACGCAGGCAAACGGCGCTCTCAGTTACACCACCACTGAGTTAAAACAAAACACGCGAGCCTCGACAAATTGAGCAGGATCACTTCCAAGACGACCAACCCCACCTTCCAGACTCACATCTGTTTATCTCATACACACTTAAACACACATACACATGAATGCCCTGGCACCAGCCCCAGTGCTCTGTATTAATAAAGAGCTGTTTGCTCAATCAGTGTGCTGTGGCAGGGTGGTGGTGGTGGTGGTGGTGGGGGGGGGACAGTTCTGCACCTGCTGTTCAAGCACCTCTTTCATTACAGCAGATTCTCACATCCACTCTGACTACGTTCACACAACTTTCGCCGCACATACACACGCGCCTAATCTGTGTTAACACCAATTCCAAATTGGTCAATTCCACATTCCTGCTCATATCTGATCTTTTCTGCACCTGCACTCCTGCTCTTCAGTCTGTCTCGCAGCATGGAAGGCCACTCCAATTTGGGTTTTGCTTTTTTAAAGCTGCTAAATTCCTGTGACATCTGTCCCCCTCGCCAGCATTAGCAAAAAGAAATCAGCAGATGCGGTAGCACTAGCATTAACTGCTTAACTGTTTTCATGGATTACATAATGTAAACCCTGTGTCACATATGAAATAGGGAATAAGAAATCTGGATGTAGAGCATTTTATCTGCATTTTAAATCACTTTAGTTACATCTCACACAAACACATCTGTTTTTCCCATTTTCCTTCATGTACAGCAGCATTCCAACCGGAACACAGTGTCCCACAGGGACATAATGAGAGGCTAACTCTGTCAAGGCTACATGAAAAATGACACCTTTTTAATTAACCTCCACTGATGGCCGACCACCACTTTAACAGTGGGTTGGCAGCAGTAAACCAATGACGTGAACTGGCAAGAATAAGAAGCCCATTCCCATCCTTGTTTCAATACTTTTTTCAAAATATCAGCATCTTCATAAAATGCACCAATTAAAAAGCACATCAACATGTGCGCCTTAAATAGTTCAGAAGAGTGGAGAGAGTTTGCAGTCGCAGGAGCATCCAACCATGGAGAAAATGAAGAAATAATAACAATATCTCACACACACATAACTGCTTGACTGCAGCAGCCATTCAGGTCCACGGAATCAGGATGCAAGGATTTGCTGTACACAAACGGCAAGGAGGAACGCATGGCTGCGATTTTTAGGTCACAAACACGAAGCGGACTATTTGGATAGGCGCAGTCTTTTGTAAAAATGTTCTATACCTACGATGGCATAGCTGAAGTTGCTGAAAGAACCAAAGAACGACACGCAGCAAAGAATGGATCTTCACTGTATCAAAACTGTGAGATGTGGGGTTACTCATTATGGCGAAGACTCCACAGGCATCAACAAACTACCCACAAACTCCCAAAGGAAAGATTTTGTGCAGCTGTGTTGTGTGTGAGTGTAGTGCGTGGATGTCATTTCCTGACTATTCATCATGTCTGCGAACTGCGTTTGCCTCTTTATGCGGGACTCACAGCGCCATTCTCCAAAAGCCTTTTTACGCATTTGCAAACGTAAATAAATGATGAATCGAACACAGCAAATTACATGCTGTGAAAACACTTGCAGCTAAGCTTAAGGACACTCCACATATTTTAAGTGAAAGACTTATGTGATAGAAATCCATAAAAAAACACACACACACACACACACACACACACATAGTCCTTCCCCAGGAGGACAGTGGTTTCTATAACCAAGTGGACAGCTCACTCACCCAGTCTCTGGAGACCAAATTGGCCAAAGCCTTTTCCTCTGACAAATCCCTGGTATACAAAGGAGTTGGATGAAGAGATGTAAGACACCTAGGGACAGAGAAGAATGGAAGACAGACACTTTATGTGTCACATCCAGGCTTTACAAAGGAGCATATCATCAAAGTGTCAGCAGCTGGTGTGCGCAGAAAATGAAATATCATGTCAAAGGGGCTGAGAGGTGCTCTTACAGCTGACATTTATTATGACGTTTTTCTGCTCAAGGAGCACAAACATAAACACACTCGGCTGCGCGCATGCAAGCGTGTTCCACGAGAGAAACGATACGTCAGCAATCAAGTGCTGTGAGGTTTGTGTCACACACACACATACACACACACACGTATATATTATGACCTGCTATTTTAATTATATCTGGAGTGTGTGGTGCCTGGGGTTGGGGGATAGTATGGGAGAGAGGAGTGAAGGGGTTCTGTGGAGTCCTGATTACCAGGCAATGATTTAACTGACATTTTAATTAAAGGGAAAACTCATTGTGGGCCCTCCATCTCCCCAGAGTGACAAGGCTAGTGTGTATGTGTGTTTGTGCATATTTCACAAGAAAGGTGTGTGTGGGTTTGCACTTACATGTCCGTCTAGGGCCCAGTTGTCTATTTTGAACTTGTTGACAAAGATCTCCACAGGGCCTCTGATCTGGTGGACCTGTAGCAGCAGCTGAGCTTCCTCCCTCTTATATGTACCTACAAGGGGGAAAAAAAGGGTTTACAGTTAGTTTGGTGCAACAGCCACACTTGCACCAACTGAAAAGGATTATGTGATATAGATATGTACACTAGGAATTCAAAAAACACAACATCTGATCCATCCTCCAATCGAGGTATCCCCTTCCCCCATCATGTTGTGTTGACTCTGTGTTTTGGTGATTGATTTGGTGCACCAGTGAATATTTACAGGACCAGCATAGTGTTGATGCTCTACAGTACGTTACATATAATATGTCCATTAACATATCACCCAGTTGTGTGGCTCACTGATGTGTTTTTAATAGTTTTTGGACAACAATGGGGCTCTGTGACAAAGAGAAATTAGCTACTGTACATCAGGTTTTGGCTACTGGTTTTTATAAGACCCATTCCTTGGTGATTTTTGTCTTTTCATGGGATTTGTTAACATTTAGACAACTATAGAAAATCTGACTAATAAACTTATCCTTAAGAAAAAATATTTCTTAAATCAATAAAAAGGCCACATTAATTGATCTGAGACCATTTCCTGAAAAATTTGTTTGCTTAAAATTTGGTGTGAAGATTCGCACGGAATGGCTTAACAATAATGCAACATAATTTGTATATTGTGCGAACGCAACAACAATCTATAGGTCTGAATCAGCAACATTACTTTCAGTGGAGAGTGTTGGTAATTTGCAGCTGTAGAAAATCATTTTACTATGCTGCGATGAAGATTGATAGCACCCAGGTACAGAGGAGTGAAGTGTCCAAGCCGTTACTGATGCAAATTTGCGTCTTAATGATCACAGCTGCACGGTGATTATGCCACAGGGAAAAAAAGTAAAGTGTCTGCTGTTCGGTAACAGCAGTAATGATCTACTCCATGCAGGGACCACACTGATATGTTGCTCCTTGTCCTCACTTATAATTATCTGACAATTGTCTGTTTGGATAAAACCCATCACAGGGGGGTGTCTGATATGAGAATAGTCTTGACTCTGACTTCTATTTTTGGTGTACTAACCTGCCAGTTTGAGTTCCACGCCACTGTGGTCGATGAGTGTCCCATTAACCCGGTTGGTTAAGGGTTCAAAGGCAGTGATGCTGAGCATAGCCGGCTGCTTCTTCCCCAGGTACTCATAGGATCCCCTCCAGAGAGAGTTCTTAGCAAATACACCACCGGGGACTGAAAGAGGCAAAGGGTTTTTGTCAACAACAAAGGACCATGGTGACTTTACTGGTTTGTGTACCTTCAAGCTGCAGAGAGGAGATTATCAGTGGAATCTGATGACATGGTGTGAAAAGTAAGAGAGGGTTCATCATTCTGACACTGCAATTTATATATTCACTTTATAGAAGTAAAACCTACAACATGTCCAGAGTCCCAATGAGAACCACAGATATAGAGAAAAAACAAAAACACGTAAAATTTGAAACAAATATCATTTATAGTATATTAAAATACAAGAAGGACCTGTCTCACCTGGTAATTTGGAGGGTGGCTCCTGCACTGTCCCTACTGGGCTCTTACCACTTGGGCGATTATCAGCTGAAGAGAATAACATAACAGAATTAACTGAAAAAATACCGTACAGGTCCATCCTGTTAACAGGCACAGTGTATGCCTCAGGAAGTGAAAATAAAGATCCAATTTTCTCTTTCAACACAACACCTCAAAGGTAATTGCAGTGGGAGGATGTCACCATCAGCACTTGCTGACTACCTGCACGACTAATAACCCCTGTGGTGGCCAGAGTGAGAGCTGCCTGTGACAGGACTCGACTCGTGTCAAAGAGCAGCCCGGCTGTCTCTGCAGGGCTGCGGCAAAGTCAGATGCACCGTTTCACTGCTTCAAGGGAAGCACTTTAATAATGCCTTACCGCTCACACGGGGCCACAGGACCACACCACCACCAGGGAACTCACACCCACTCAGACAAACAGCTTTACACGCAACAGCAAACAAAGACAGGTATACTGACGGTAGTTTATGTGCACAAACATCACCTTGGATACATGCATACAGACACAAACGACACAGACACACACTCCTGCAGCGTTGCGCTTTATTAGCTGCCACTCTTTGGAGCTGCCTTTCCATCACTGCGCCCACAGGTGCTGTTAATATCCGGGGTATGTGCTAAGACCAGTCCTCTTTCTTTTCTTCACTCTTAATGGCCTTAAAAATGCCCTCTACATTTCAGCAACCACTTGGCATCGAATCCATCACATGGATTCCCCCTCTAGTACGTCTTACCCATTAGCATTGGTCTTTCCTAGATAATTGTGTGTCGATTACTATTTTTTTCCTATATGTATTGAGGCCAATGCTTAGGGGTGTCTTAATGGCAGTCTATTTGTCTGCTAGACCTTGTTAACACTGCCTCACCATTTATAAGAGGTACTGCTAACCTAATCAATGGGATGCATTGGCCTAATCAGATTTTGCACCCTTGTTAATGTTTCAAAGCTTGTGTGTGTGTGTATGCGCGTGCGTGTGTTTGAATCTGCGTGTGTGTGTGTAATTCCATGCAGCGTAATTGTGTGATGGATGGGCCATCCTTCCCTGGTATGTGTCTGAGAAAACCCATGTGTTAACAGAGCTATTCATCAACATTAGCTGAATTTCCAAACCTGACTCACCACTGAATCTCACGCCAGTACAGACCCCAGTGGTTTCAATAAAGACTGCTAATGGAAATTGCACATTATAAATATCAGGTGAAGTGTTTTAAGTGTTTAATACATCTGTGTGCTCGCCTGGGAAAATGGGTGGCTACGTGCACACATCGGTAGTCTTAGGAGGTTTGGTGAATGTATCTATGTGGGTGCTTATGCTCGCACGCGTGGGTTTGTGTTCCCAGATAAGCAGGTCAGGTGACCATCTATCTATGTGTGGGCATTCACTCTAGTCACGTAAGAATAATTGTAGAAAATGTAGCCACAACAAAAGCAAAAAGGGTGCATGTGTGTATGCAAGTATTTCTCTATGTTCCCTCAGGGATGCAATGTAACCGTGTTCATACCTGCACAGACAGGTGGTTTCCCTGTCCAGCTCCCATCGGACCTGCAGGTCCTGTGCTCTGACCCTGCAGCCAAGTAGAAGCCCGGCTGACATGTATAGATCAGCGTATAGCCAAGGGATGGCAGTTCAATGGCTCTCACATCAGACTGGGCCGGCAGCTCTGGCTGGCTGCAGTGGTGAGCTGGAGAAAGAGAGTGAGAGAATGAGGGTGGGAGCGAAGGATTAAAGTGACCAAAGAAGAAGGGAGGAGCGGAAGTTTCAGAGAAATCGTTTGGGATGAGGAGATGAGCAGGGAGAGGGATCAGAGGAGCAACAGATAAGAAAGAAAGAAATATGGTAGAAGAGATAAAGAGAGCCACGGTGGAGGTGTGGGACCAAGGAAGAGTATATGGCACGTGTAGGCATCAGATTGATATTGAGTAACATTAACTTTTGTTCAAGGTTAGGTTTCCCCACTTAAATATACTGTAGATACGTATTTGCAACATGAGCAGATTGTGTACTTACCAATGCACTCGGGTTGAAAACCACTCCAAGTGAGGTTAGGCAGGCAAGTGCGAGAAATGGAGCCCTGAAGTAGGTAACCCTTTCTACAGTTGAAGAACACAGTGCTGCTGATCTGTAGGAGGACACACACATGAGCATGTGAGGATGTGGAAGGGGTATTTTAATTTAATACATTTGTTAAAGTCAATAGTTTTTAAGTTTGTTAGTCCAAAAATGTGAGTATTTATTTATGTATGTGTATGTTGAATGACAAAATGTTCACTTGCTGCCTAATACACTGACAGGTGCCATTGTAATGGCATGATAATCAATGTTCTGTACTTCACCTGTCAGTGGTCATGAAGTTATGGCTGATCGATCGGTATATATTTGATTAAAGTATGGCCATTCAGTGCAAGTAACATGTCTAATACAGTCTTCTTGCTCACCATGAAATGGATGCTTTTCGTGAGAGGACCTACATTGTTTTAGGTTTATAATCTCTGTCTTTTGCTGCGTGGACCAAAGAACAACACTCACACGGTTTACCTATACTGCCCCCCAGTAATTCATTATCAAAAATAAGTTCACAAATGAGCCAAGACGAAGGCCACATTATAAACACGAAAGGGAAAAAAAGGGAGGAAATGGAGGACATTGATTGATTTGCAAACCGGTTTGTACAATAAAAAGTTGCAAATCAGCCACTGTTCTCAAGTCCCTTTCTACAAATAGGTTGTCATTGATTCAACCATGCAGTTTACACTGTCGCAAAATGCTTGGTACAGTACTAGAAGAAGAAAACACACATTACAGTACAAAGCTTAAGAAAAAGCTTGCAGGCTTTTCTTTTATTTCTCTTTAGTGCTACCACAAAATGAATAGCACACTCAAAGGTTTGAGACCAATTTTTGTTCAATGCATGACTTTAACTTCCTGAGTGACATATTCATACCTGGTAGCCTTGACTGTTGTTCTGATTACCAAAGAGAGGAATGCCAGGATCTCCACAGGTGGTGTGAGTGGGATCTGAAACACACACACACACATATAGAGCAATTCTATGATAACTACTTTCATGTAAAGCAATTCCCATTTAATATACATGTCACCCATGACCTTAGAGACATTGTGTGGGAAATTACATTTTTCAAAGATTTATTCACAATTTGTTTGTGACCAGTGTGATTTCCGTGAGTGCTTCTAACTGCAGCATCCACATTTATACCTTGTAACTAAAATGGTTTTACACATCCTTGGTTACGTTTATTTCTTACGGAATGTTTCTCACAGTTGGGAACAATTTTTTTGATGACATGGGCAAAACCAAAGTATGATGTTTGATACTGAGGACACTGGTTTGATGCTGAATTTGTGACTCCTAAAGGGGTCTTGCATGTTCATGATCACAGGAGCTGAATTTTCTTTGATTAGTGAAATATGTCAAAATTAAAGGCAGATGATTAGATCTCATGTTGCAAATCAGTTTGCATCTTGCAAATTTGATAAAACAAGCCCCTTGTGTCTTGCATAGCCAGACCTACAGTTTCTCCACAAGATGTCTAGACTGCTGAGAAAGCTTTGACTAAACCCACGGTTATTGCGAAATAGGTGAAATAAATGTTCTGGGCTGTTTTAATTAATTACACTGATCGGAATGGAAAAACAGAATCAATAAAGCTTGCTTAAATGTTTTCTGCACGCATTATTTCTTGGGTGCAAAAGGCAATTATGACTATCAGGGTAAAGATAAGGGGCCAGAATGCGAGCTAGCCAGTCTCACACTTATACTAGTGTACGTTATATGAAAGTAATGGCATTTAGTACTCAATGTTTTGTGCTCTGAGTATAAAATAAGGCCACCAGCCATACACACTGCTGCCAACAACCATTATACCCTTGACTGTATGTCATTGCTTTCATTATTACATCAAGTAGTGTTTTCTAATATATTCAATATGTCAGACTACTGTATATCGTAAATGGTAGAACAAACAAGTAGCTCACCTATGCAAGAGGGTTGTGTGCCACTCCAGGTGCCATCATATTGACAATATCTTCTAGTAGAGCCCACCAGGACGAGGGGAGGGTAGCAGGAGAAGGAGACAGAGGAGAGATAGGTGAATCCTCGGTCCTCCCTCCTCCCCTGGGCTGGCATCCCTGGGTCTCCACAGAACACAGCTGCAAAGATGAAGAAGAAGGGAGGAAAGATAGACTTAGAATGTGCGGTGACCCACTAACCATGTTCTGTTAATATTTTAGAGTGAAATGTCATGCGAGGGACATACATACTGTGCATACTTGGGTGAAAGAAATGTCAGAATGAAATCAATGACATGTAATGTAATTGGGCATTCCAGCGCGGTTCCACTTACGGAAGCATTGGGGTTTCTCTCCGCTCCAGTTGCCGTTGCCCTGGCACGTTAACACAGTGGGCAGGGACAGCTGGTAACCTTGGTTGCAGGAGTAGCTGATGCTAGAGCCCCAGGTGAAGTCTAAACCGACAACCTGTCCGTTAGGGATGGTAGGTGGTGGACCACACACGATCGCTACAAGGAGACAAAGAGACATTGCAGGACTTCATGGATTCTGCATATTTGACTTGGTTTAAATTATGCAACGTGTTGCAGCCCAAGTATTAGTGTAATGTAAGTGTCATGTCCCGTGGATTGTTGTTCTGTGTTTCCTGTTTTATTTTAAAGTTTTTCCTGTCTTTGTTTGTTTCCCGGCTTATTTGGTGTCGTTTCCTGTTCTTGTTAGTTTCCCTCCTGTGTTGATTTCTTTCACCTGTCCTGTCTGTTCAGTTCTTGCCCTTGTGTTTTCTTGTTTGGTCCAACCTGGTCCCAGTGTTCACTTGTCTCTTGTTTCCCTCGTTAGTCCTGTGCATATGTTGTTTCTTTCTCTTGTCGGTTCATTGCTTTGTTTCGTTCAGGTGGCTCCTGTTCGGTTTACACCTTGCTGGCACTCTTGGAACTTCCTTTATGTTTCCGTTTTTTGCCCTGTGTAGGTTCCTCGTGTTTTGTATTTACATACCCACCAGCCTTACCTGTTTGTGACTGTCTTTATGTTCTGTCTAATACATTGTTAAAACTGCTCCGGAAGGTCTGTGCTGTCTGCACTTGGGTCTTTCCTCCACTGCCTACACCACGGACGTAACAGTAAGATTAGCACTTCGGTAACAGCAATATCTGTAATGTTCATTCGCTCTAGCCATCCATAATCACTCCTGCCTTTCCTGTAGCCTCGTCCAGATTGACCTCGTCATTCACATACTCTTACACAACTTTACCTTTACAGAGAGGTTTGGTGCCATTCCAAGTGCGGTCCTTGGTGCAGATAAGAGTCGAGGCCCGGTCAGCATCCATGGTGAACCCAGGGGAACACTGGAAACTGACTGTGTGATTGTAGGTGAAATCATTGCCCAACCTCACCCCATTGGCTGGCACTCCAGGGTCACCACAGTTGATAACTGCAGAAGCAAAACAGGATAAAGAAGTGAGAACAAATGAAAATGGGTACCACATTTCGACAGTAAGGACAGACGTAGCAGAACAAAAACCTAAAAAAACGGGGATGGAAGCAAACTAAAAAAACTAATTCACAAGATAAGTTGATTCACTACCTCACCGAGTTTGAGCCATATTATTTAATGAATTAATTTGTTTTGCATGTGACTGCACTCAGTAAAGCACGAAGTCAAAATCACACACTTAGGATGAAATACAAGCAAGTAAACAAACCATTCAAAACTGAACACCAGATGGAGAGTTAATGAACTGTTATATGCATTTGACCCAAGCAGTACACCTAACAAACAAAGCTTAATAATCTAAAAAGCAACATAGTTGATGTGTCTTCACGGATAATTAGCACTTCATGGATTTATGGACATACACCATTGGATGATATATTTATACTGTATATATGCTTAAAAATACTTACTATGCAACTGATAAGTCTTTAATCACCATTACTGACAGTGTGACTTATAATAATGTGTTTAATATGAAAGAACTGTCCTTGTACTTTTGAGTGCCTCCAGTTCAGAGCTTTTAGGGTGCGGAGAGACTAAGTCTTGTGATGGGTATCCCGCTACAGTAGCTCCCCAAAGCTCCAAAAATGAACCACATTTCTCCTTGATTATACTTTTACATCCTGCGGGGAACACAGTGTGATTGAGTAACAACAGTGAGTATTCCACTGCGTGACTCAGCAGTATAATAGCTCAGCTCTGCTGTAAATGTGTAAGATAGAAAATCCAGGGCACAGAAGGACAAACTTGTGCTACGTTGCCTTGGGACAAAGAGGCGTTATTAAATGCATATGACCAACATTCCAGCGAAACTCCCAGTTGGGTGAGGAAAGTGGGCCTTGGAGGTGTAGTGTCTCCCCTTGACTTAGCAAGCACTTACATTTCCCACTGGGCTGGTAAGAGTGTGCCGCCTGAAGCAACAGTGTCTATCTAGGACTGTGTACCCTGTAACAAGACCTACAGGGCTGAGATACAGTGAGATCATTTTGCCTCTCATTTCTTAAATTGTCACCAGCAAACCGTACACTGCTTTGGTACATGATACTGTAGGTGCCAAATAAATTGTTCAAATGAGTGTACACGTCAGTTAATTACATCTATAATGCAGAGGAGGCTACCAAAACATCCTCTACTAGCAGCCACCTCTGTTAAGAAAATCCCCTTTTAGCATACAGTTTTTTATCAGATCAACAGAATCCTTCAACCAAAAGTGCACACATTCACATGTTCTTCGCTCCCTAAAGATGTTCTGCCGAAGTGTGTCAACATGTACCCTTTCATTCCTGTGGATTGCCGAGTTCTGAAATCCATAATGGTGCTGCTTAGGGTTTATCTTCTCCATTCAGGAGAAACTGGTTCTCTCAGTGACCCTCTGTTTGACAGGTTCTCCTGGCTCTGTACAGCAGCTGCGTGTGTTTTGTGAGGCGTGATGAAAAATGGTTGTCAGTCAGGCCTGTGAAATTTGAGTGGACCATGTATCAAACCAATTTCCTCTGACTGAGCCAGGGATCCACATGAGTCATTCGTCACAAAAAAAAGTGCCCTTACAAGCGATTAGCCTGACTTCCATATTTTCATGCATTGTTTATACAACATTTAATATTTTGCATTATATCACCAATATAACTTATATATAACTCTCCTCTGCAAGGCCTGGATATGTATTCTGATGGTATCATATGTATTCACCAAATTGAAAAGTGTGAACTAGTGTTCAAGTACATATAAAAAGATGAGAGGCCAACAGGTAGACAATATGGACGAAAAGATAAGCACGATACATAGAAACACTTAGGTTCTCTGTCTTTTAGAGCTGTTATTCACCAGAGCACTCGGGCATGTTGCCGGTCCAGGTCCCGTTGACGGTGCAGTGTCGGGTAAGCATGCCAGTGGAGTAGTAGCCCTCCCTGCAAGCATAAGTAATGGATCTGGAAAACGTTAGGCCATCATGGATCAGGATCTGGGCATTCCGTGGAGTTCCCGGGTTTCCACAGGAGATCACTGAGAGAGACGGAGAGAGGGCAAGTATTAGGTAGTGTTAATTTACAAGTTTTATCCTGGTTGACTAGAGGAGAATCTATAATTTAGTTATGTGTATGTGGTGTAGAATGGGGAAAAGGGAGCCGGTTGAGGGGAGCGTTGCAACAGTACCACTGCAGAATTGTTTCATCTAAGCATTTTTGGAAAATCCCAGACCAGTCAGAACTATTGATGAAATATTTTCGATGCCCTTACTCTCTCATTTAGCTCCTCAGTCTTCCCTCACTTATCTCTCTGTTTAATCTACCAACCTAAATGCCTAAAATGTCTAATTATATTTTTGTACCCAGCAACGTAGTAGTAAATAAAGGTATTTAAAGACATCTATACTTTCTAGTCAGTAATCACTAGAAGGTACTAGAAGGTTCCAAAAATCTTTTGTATTTTCTAGAAATTATGGGTTCAGGATTTAGTTTATATAAGAGATCCTTTAACGATGGACTCTTTTATCTTGTTCTTGATATGTATTTTAACATGTATTTAATGTGTATTTAAGACTTATTGCCTAAATTATTAGATTCATTAACAAATTAACAGATTATATTATTGTAATAAATACACAAAATGTAGGTTGTTTTTTTGCTCTATTCCTTTTATACTCCTTCATTTGTCTGATATGTTTGTTTTCCCTTTCCCTTTAGTCTTCATGCGCCCACCCAACCACCACCACCCTCATCATCTTCCCCCGCTTCATAAGTAACTTTGATGGACACATCCTTTGCTCAGAAAGCCCCTTGGTGTCTGTCCGGCCGCCAGCGATGGTTCTGTTCATTAAAGTCTCCAGCTTGCCCCGGGCCCTCAGAGCCCCGCGGGCTTTGCCCTCCCATAATGACCAGATGTGGCCTGGCCCTTGAAGTCTGTGCCAACCGAGAACAGGTGGGCGACCTCGGCTAGTGGGCATACCACACACCAGAGAGGGAGTGAGACAGAGTGAGGCAAGGGAGAGAAGTTGTGGTGGCGTGTGTGTGTGTGTGTGTGTGTGTGTGTGTGTGTGTGTGTGTGTGTGTGTGTGGGTGGAGGGGGTGTTAAGAGCACAAGTCAAAACAGCCTGAGAAATAGGATGAGGTTTATGGAAATAACACACTGTATACAAGAATGAAGGAAGAAAAGCCATATGGCCACACCTGGACCAGGGCAACAAAGATCCATATCATATCAAACGTTTTCACCACTTCTGTTGTGTGTGACAAATTTCACGAGTTTTAGAGCATCTCTAGCCCCCAATAAAAGGCATCCTGTTTCATTGTGAAACATGGAAATTATCCGCTCCGCCTCAGCAACTGTGTTCCATGGAAACTCAGAAGCTTCACAATTTAGCATCACACATGTCTTAAGGTTAAGCCAATCCAAACTTGAAATTAATCTGTTGAATGTTCTAGGAGAGGTTCAAAAAGTTCCATACATGTAAATTGTCTAAAATGGTATTTTGTCTCGTGATCTTTGACATCATCGTTCGAGGTATTGACTCTTCCTTAACAATTTAGCACCACACTAGGCTGAGGATCATCCCTACCTAATTTGAAATCCGATAAACCCTCTAGGAGGAGTCACATAAAAAACAAGTAAAACACACAAAGTTCTAAATGGCCGACTTCCAGCTGGGCGGAAGTCAGTCATTGAAAGCCAAAGGGAAATATGTCCGAAATGCTAAAAGCTATGTGCGTAACAAATGTGGTGAATATGGGAATAATAGGTGTCAAAAATGTGTTTGCAGGCTAAAAGTAATTAGAGGACACAATAGAGCCCATGTGGCACACCCAAGCCCAAATGTGACATCAAATAGAAAGAGTTACCACTTCTGACATGTGTGCCAATTTTCATGAGTTTTTGAGCATCCTAAGCCACTCAGATATGTGTTACAAAAGTATAATAATAATAATAATAATAATAATATTCTTTCCAAAACAATAGGCTCCTTGCACTTTCAGCACCAACTTGCCAACTTGAAGGTGGAAAGGTTTATGGATGGTTTTATTATTTTAGTGTTGCTGCGAGATGAGTAAAAACCCTTGGACACACCCTGCTGGCTGTTAATGCAGCATCACAAATGTAAGTTAACACACACACAGAAAAAAACTAAATTTGAAAGGAAAATGGAAAAAACATGACTGACAAGCAACAAAATATATTGATGACTTGATAATCATTTCGATAATCATTCTATAATAATAATGATCTAAATCAAGTTCACACTTGATCACCTCAAGATCATCTCTTGAGATAATCCTTAACAGCCTCTTTCTATTTTACCTTTGCTGCTTCATGCAAGATGTTTGACAGCAGAGAAAGAGAAGCGCTGCACTCTATAGTCTTTTCATTGTTTGTAATGTCATTGTCCTGTCTAAGCAATATTAATGGATAGTAATGGATAACTTAAGACCCAGACTGATTGGACGCACACACACTACAGAGTCAAAGATTGTGCTAGTTTTTTTTTTAGTTGTTGGCAGCAGAATGGATGCGTTGCTGCACAAGGACAAAAAATAAAAGCCTTATGGTGTTAAAAACATTCTCTGTAATGTCTCCCTTTCGCTCTTGTTCAGTCACTGTTTTACATTTTTGCCAACACATACAAAACACATGCAAATATGCAATGTGTCTTTCATTCAATTTGCAAAGGCAGCGGCTAATTATACAATCAGGGGCTGTTACTACAGTATTTTCCACAATCCCTGAGTGAAGGAAAGCTTAAAGTGTGCAATTCAGTGATGGGATTTGGTGAGATCAGCTAGCTCTGAAAGGACATCAAAAAGAAGTGATGTTGAAATATAAGTACTCATTATCAAAGTAACCACATTCTAAAACATACAATTAACTCTAATTGATGGTAATTATTTGGGTGTCTATTACCCCTGAAATTATAATAAAAAGCTATGCATACAAAGGTTTTTCTAAAACTAATACAGTGGGATAAATTAAACCAACGTCTGGGGATGGGAAGAAGAAAGGGAATGAAAAAAGGACACAAAAAAGAAAAGAAACGCAAGTTACTGAAATTAAGCGTAATGTGGATGTGTTACATACAGTATGTCCACAGTGCATTAAAAGCTCAGTGAAGTTCAACTTCAGTTACCATCATTGCTCTTGAGTTCCTAGATGGTTAGATATTGTGTCCATTCATTAATGATGGTGACTGAAACCATCCATACATTTATTTTACAGTGGTTATTCAGGTTTAGGTTTCGGTTGCATTGGTAGAAATGTAATCAGTAGCCCACACATGATTTTCCCCAGCGAAGTCCTCCAGCTCCTCATAAGGAATCCCAAGACGTTCCCAGGCCAGATTGGATGTGTAATCCCTCTGTAGTCTTTTGGGTCTGCTCCAGGGTCTCCTTTTGCACGTGGCCAGAATACATCCACAGAACACAGGAGAGCAGGCACCCTGATCCCGTTCCTGAAAAACCTCAACTGGCTGCTTCGAATGCGAAGGAGCAACTGTTCTACTCTAAGCTCTTTCTTGATACCCAAGCCTCACCTTGATTCTGTCAAAAAAAAAAAAAATCATAAATGTGAATGCACTATACTTTCCACCAAGTATGCATACGCCTAAATTATTTAAGGACAGGATGGCCAGGAGGATTTCTCAGTACGTCACAATTCCCACAGCTACTGCCACAGGACATGTTGGTTTTGTCCAAGTACACAAAGTATGTGTGGATTAGAGGCAGAACTCGCATGAACCCCACGAGTGTCTGTAACGCTGAAGGGATGAGGAGACCAGGCTGAAATCGATATTTATCCTCCTGAAACCAAAGTCTGACAATTGGCCAGCATCTCCTTTTGAGCACATTGGCAAAAACATTCTGAGCACTGTGACCCTGCTGTATAAATAGTGCGCATGGGTTTCCTTTGTAAAAACGCTGACGTTTTTCCACATTAATCCACCATGCTGCTTCTACCCACCCATGTTTGCCAATGAAAGAAAAACGCACACTGTAAAGACATGTGTGCATTACATACCATGACACTCAGGTTGGGTACCGACCCAGGTCCCATTGGTCAGGCAAGTTCTCTCTGCCGAACCCTTCAGCATATAGCCGGGCTCACAGCTAAAACGGACCACACTGCCCACTGTGAATTCCTCTCCCAGACGGATGCCATGCACAGGAATGCCTGGATCTCCGCACAGCCCGGCAGATTCACCTGGGGGAAAAAAACATGAAAGTAAAAAAAAAAACAATGATGTGACAAAAAAATAGCGTGAGTGATGTTTTCATATTAAAACACAATAAGATTAGATTAGAACAGAAATACAGACCACTTCTCCCGCCCAACTGCCATCCAACAGGAAAATAATCCTGAGGAGTGACTAGCTTCCCAAATACATTACGTTTTCTTATATCGATTTGTTCAACATGCAAATGTACACAAAGATGTGATTTTTCATTCCATTCACTTAACATATATTTGGCACCTTGCGTCATAATTCCACATCCTCCATTTCAAACTATCACAAACCGTTTAGTGCTACTGTGTACTGCTCTCACGCCTCATTTTACAAGGTGCTGGCCAACATCACTTCAATAGTGCATGGCTGAGAAAGTCGGGCAAGGTTGTGTTTATTGCCCTGTGAACACTAGCAATCCTTGTGATATATATGAATGTCATGAATTGCGACGTTAAACTGTCAGCATGTTATTTTATTGTCAGTTTGTGGGTCTGTGTGTGCGCTAGTTTGTGTGTTTCTGTCACATCTTTGTGAATGTATTTGTATTGTTGCCTATGCATATGTGCATGTGTGGACACCCCTATGGCCTTTCTCATGTGTATTAGGTTTACTAAGAGCTCTGAAGGGAATCAAGAGAGTGTATGGGGGCCAATGTCTTCATAGTGCTTCATAACCTGGCTAAGGTGTGGGTGTCTCTGTTCCTCAGTCTAATATGCGCAGATTAAAGCAGTTTTATGGAGGACACTCTATTTGCCCTTGAGGCCTGTCGAGCAGACAGGCAGCTCCGTCTTTGGTCCACCTACTTCGCTCATTAACTGCTAACAGCTGCCACCCAAACTCTTTATTTGTTGGCTTGGCGTTACGAGGGCATGGGTGATATTACATCTGAATAAATCACATTTTAGAAGCAGGAAGCTAGAAAGAGGATGAGAAACGGGGCCTACGCCGACACGTAGTTTCCCACTGCGCTGTATCCAATCTTTTTATTTGAGTTGATCTTGAACATCAAGTTAGAAAGCTTTAACAAAATGGGTCTGTTTTCAGTTTGATCATTCCGTTTGTCAAGTCAATCTGGGTGTAGTTCTCCCTACCAGAGCAGTGTGGCGGCGAGCCGCTCCACTGCCCGTCCAGCTGGCACATTCGCGTTGTGTTGCCGATGACGGTACGCTGGCCGATGCAGCTGTAGCGGATGACTGAGCCTACTGTCCGACGGTCGCCCGAAATCTGGGCGTAGGGAGGCATGCTGGGGCGGTCACACAGCACCACTGTCCAATCAGAGCAGAGAGATGAGAGAAGGAGACCAATGAACAAGTGGTAGCTGCTTCAAGGCCAATGGTGAGGAAGTGATAAATAAACCACATATTGAATATATTGCCTTGTTAGCGCTACAGTTCACAGTGTCAGACCACATTTCATCAAAAAAAACTTTCCAAACAAGAGACTGAATTCGTTCGGTCAGAATGCTTCATCACTTTATCACATTGAGCCTGTTTAGATTACAAATGCAAAACAAGATTTCCTACTCTGAGTGGAGGTAAACCCAGTAGGCCTGAAATGGTTAGTCAGTTAACTGATTTGTGGCTTATAAAATTACTAAAACAATTGTCAACCACTTTTTTAAGGAAAATGGTAAACTGTTTCCTACTCCCAAAAATGTGGCAATCTGCTGCTTTTCTCTGTCACCTCTACAAGGATACTACATGGGTTTTGTACTGTTGGTTGGACAAAATAAGTTATTTGAAGACTCTGGGATATTGAGATGCACATTTTCCACGATTTTCTGACATTTCACAGAAAAGACAATTGATTGATTCATTTAAAAAAGAATCCCTAACGCTATTTGGTTACGATGATTTGGCATAAAAATAAAAAAAATAAACACAAAACATGAAAGCTAAAATAGGAACAACAGATTTCTGCTTCAAGGAAATCAGTTTTAAATAATGATTTTTTTCGGGCGGGGTGATGGGCATTGCCTGGCGAGTTTACACAGTTTTATTGTCCCCTTTCCAGCAGATACATAACATTGGAAATCATGCAGCATCACTTACAACCAACCCCTGAGGTACTTACACAGGCACTTAGGCAAAGAGCGGTCCCAGGTACCGTCCCCCTGACAGGATATGGAGCTGGTGCCCAGCAGGTAGTAGCCCGGGTTACAGCGGTACGACACAGTGGTCTGGAAGCTGTAGCGATGAGGCCCGCTGGGCAGTACCTGCCTAATGCTGTTCTCTACATGGCCTGGCTCTGTACAGTTCACAACTGGAGATAGGGATGGGGGGAGCCAGAGAGAAAAAAAGAACATATTGTGTAAGCATTTGTAAAGGTTTTTTTTTTGTCTTATTATGATAGTATACTATTTATTTTGATATACATATGTATCTCTTTCTCTCTCACACACACACACACACACACACAGGGAACAGGCCCATTTTACAAGCAGAGTGTTTTCTCTGGCTTTACTCTCTCCATCAGATCCATTCCTCATCTACTACTTCGACCCATCCAGCATCTATCCATTCACCCCAATCCAAATGAAGTAGGAGGCAGACTCCGGAAATAAACATTTGCTTCATTAGAGTCAGTCTCCTGCTGGCCGCCGTGTAGCAGAGATGGTGATGGATGGGGAGCTCACAGAACAAGAGGCACCATGTCAGTTTAGCACCAGATGGAGAGAGTTAGGGAAAGGGAGAATGAGGGATGAGTGAGGAGAGAGGGACAGCGAGGGGGGGTGCTGTACAGAGTTAGAGAGGAAGAGGCCCTGATGGTGCAGAATATATTAAAATTCATGACAGAATGTCAGGCTACGACTGCTACCAGTACCAATCCATCTTGAGTGTCTCAGATACAAGACACAAACCAAAACCTTACATTGCCTCAACAAAGTCAAAATACAGTGCGTAACAGTTGCTGTCTATTCAATACTGTGGACCACGACTAAAGGTGCGCTATGATGCCAAAACTCTAATGGCTTCTAAAACACTGTCTGGGAGTGCCCACGCAGCCATTATGCAACAGTTTGCCTTGCCAGTCTTGCCCCATGAGTGTGCCTTTGCCACAGCCAAACTGAACCCATTGTATGCTAATGTCCCTAAAAGCTCGCTCATTTTCATGCTCCCAAGCTGGCCAGCACAGTTAAATCACCCCCCAAATACCTATTATAATGTATTCCTTCCAGTAGAGTGCTGACCCGTGGTGCCATCATTTACAATTTACCGCATAATAACACTACAAAGTGTATTTGAAGCAGCTGAGCTGCTTCAGCACGAGACTTTCCAAGCTTGGAATTCAGCTTTGAATAAATGTGCTCGGGCAACACAGGCTCAAAAGCGATCCAACAGCCATCTAAAACGACTGACCTCCTGGTAAAAATTTTGTGTGTGGCCCAGTGGGCAGGGAGAGAGGAAGCAAAAGGATGAAAGGAAAAGAAGAAAAAAGTAAGAGGGGAAGAAAGGCTGAGGTAATTCATCTCTGTTCCACTCAGAAGTGGGGACCCCGGTCACCCTCTCCTCCTCTTGGCCTCCTGCCAAGTAACAGCCCTGTAAGTGGTGTGTCAGAGACTGTTTTCTTTCCTGTGCCATGTCTCTTGCCTTTTATTGCTGGAAGACAAATAAATGCACATGAGAAGGCGGAGTTGTGGCTCTGTTGCTGTGACTCAAATTGGTGGTGATTAGAGGGGGATAGGAGAGTGGCTGGGCCGGCGGTGCTCTCTTGCTCCCTGCATTATTGATGGAGCCTACAGACTCTTGTAGTTAAAATCTCAACAGTGGAAATCATTACCTTTGTCTGACTGACTTCTGCTCCACCCTCACCTTCCCCCCCCCCCTTCATTCTCTATCTATCCACTACTCCATCTCCCTCTAAAAGAAAAGCTGATGGTTTGGCTTAACTAAGGCTAAGGTGAAACGGGTGAGGCTGATGTCCTCCCAGCACTTCTAGTTTCCCAGTCAGTGGAGGAAGTATATGGCACACAGGAGAGCATGCCTCACCAAATGCGTCTATGCTGTAATTAAAGAGTGTTGAGAGTAAATCTGATTGACAAAAAGACTTCTAAGCTACTTATGTCTCCACACACCCACCCACCCACACAAAGTCTAACACAAAATGCATCTCGGTAGTCAGCATCTGCATGGAAACAAGGCCAACGCTAATATGATGTCACTACTAGAGCGGAGAGATTTAAGGCGTATGGTCTAGGAGAAAATCTCGCCTGCTTATGCATGCAGCAGCCAAGTGCACTTTTTGTTTTTTTAACAACTGAAAAAGGATTCCTGAGAGACGTGTAACCTCCTCATCCCTTCGTAAATTAATAATAAAAAAAAAGGCCAAATCCCTTCTCTCCTCATTTAAAACAAACTCATGAGTCAATCCGTCACTGGTTCTGTCCCTGCCTTGTCACATTCAGGGCCCGACCTTTCTGTGCCTGTCACAAAGTCCTCAGTTAGTGGGGACTTAGAAACCGACATGGGTGCCGAGATACATCTCTTGTCGCAAAAACACTGCCAAATTAAAAGTCTATGCAAAGCAGAGCAGGGTACTTCTTATTCTGGGCAAAAGCCAGGATGCAGGTCTCCAAAGATTGCTATCTTTCACACAAGCTCAAGGATCCATTGATTGTTTTTGGTCTTCTCTGCATGGCTATTAACCAAGTTTGTTTCCCTGACAGACAGGTGAGCCGTAGGGTGTAACGGAGGCAGCTAGGCTAAGAGGAAATAACATCAAATATTATCCGGAATCTCCACAGACCATGTGGATGAGACTGCTGTAATGAAATAATCCAGGCTTCTCTTTGGTTTTTCATTTCAATTTCCCCTAATATGCATCATTTAAACTCTTCCTCCTTTCGGCTGTCTCTGCACGTCACCTCCGGTCTCTCTGTGATTGGGATCACCTGTGGTCACAGAAGATGTGACCTTGCAAAACACAATAGGTCATTTAATACCTACCCACACAAATGGATGAGAACACAGGAAGAGAGCCATACCCCTACACGTATATGGGAATACGCACACATTTCTGACAATGCCCTCACTCTCCTATATATTTTTGCTCATATTTGAATATAAAAAGATGTATGCACATACAAATTTTCAAATTATGGAGGTGTCAGAGAGAAACGTATTTGATAAACTGTTCTCTCATATTAGTTATTTGCTCATTCTCATGACAAATTGCACAACTTTGTTGCCTGAAATTGCTTTTTAAAAATAATTTACTGCCTAATGGATCTAGTGGTAGAGAGGATCATGCACACGTCTTCCATCTGTGCTGGTTCTTTGCATTTATCCTTCCATTCATTTGTAGGCATGTGGGTCTCCAAAAAACCATAGATGCTTGGCCATCTACTTGACACTTACTTTTACACCTGGGGAGGGTGTTGCTCCACTGCCCATTGGCCTGGCAGGTAGATTTGACAGCCCCCTGCAGAACATATCCGGTATTGCAGACAAAGCGCATCCCATCATTTAAGTTGAATTGGGTTCCTTGGGTGATACCGAAGGTAGGGTTGCCAGGATGACCACATGTGATGGCTGGGAAAGTCCAAAGAGACAGAAAATCATGGTTACTCATTTGAAGAGCAGCATTATGAAATTTAAAGGTTTAATATCAAACACCTGAATAAACAAGGTCTGGATGAGAAAAGATAGTGACAACAACAAAGCTGTCCAGACACAACACTGAAGATAGATGCTGAGTAATGATGTAAACTCCAAAGCCACAGGCAACGCTGCAGTTGCACTGGCTGCAAGTTTCTATTTTTGCCACTGGCCTCTATTAAAACAATCTTGTAAAATGAGTAGTATTACAGAGGAATAGAGTGCATCATTTCGGAACATTTACCCCATGACTGAAACGGCACGCTAGGACTTTGACATGAAGCAAAGGTGGTTTTTACAGTGTATTTCATGCAGGAGCTTGTGCAGGAGGTTTCTGTTAAAATATTCAATAACAGGAATTACTTGGTGATCAGTACCAGATGTCCCAGGTCTAATCACACTAAATTGGAGGTTGGTATTGGTCTTAAAGTAGCCTGATAAGAGTGCTTCTGGGTAGTTTATGTCTGTATTTATTACAGAACATTGATCAGTAACGCTATTAACCTGAGATCTATTTTTTGTTAACCAGCTAGATTCCTTGTAGAAAATGTTAGACTGAAGCATTGCTCTGTCCATCGGAGCACTTACGGACACAGACAGGCCTGCGTCCTGACCAGTGGTGATCCTGTTCACAGATCCGCACCGACAACCCGATGAGACGAAATCCTGGGTTACACTGATACACAACGCTGCCTCTATAGTTATAATTCTCCCCGATGATCTGTCCGTTCACTATGGGCTCTGGGGTGCCACAATGGCCAGCTACGGATGAATGAAGAAGAAAAGATTCCAGGGTCAGACATAGGTTTTTTTTTAATAACTTCTGTAGAAAAATGCAAGCCTTTATGATGATATAATTATTTGGGTGATGAAGATCTCACCTAGACACTGGACCTGTGTTCCACTCCATAGCCCATTGGACATACACTCTCTCACCCGAGAGCCCACCAATGTATATCCTGTGTTGCAGGAGAAAATGGCAGTGGCTCCGTACACAGTTAGTGTTCCAATCTTGTTGCCATTTGGTGGAGTCCCAAGGTCCCCACAGGATATGACTGAAATGAGAAAACAATATCATATATTACAAACCCATATGGTCAAAACTTAGAAATCAACAATACTCATTTGTTTTGCTTGGAAAATCTTTGTGTTTGGCTTTCATTCATTTTGTTTTGGTTAGAAGATTTCTGCCTATTTAGTTATGTTACTTTCATGATATCACAGTGGAATAAGATGCATTTCGATGCACTCGTCAAATTCCTCCTTTTCTGGTAGAGGTTTTTCTATTTGTTAGTGCAAATGAGGGAGTTAACTCAAGAAACTGTATGAAAATTAAACCATTGGAGGTGCAGCTTATCCTTACTGTCGCAGACCGGGCGTGGATCTGGGTAGTTCCAGGTGCTGTTGGCCTGGCAGCGAATGACCCTTTGACCCCTGTAGTAATATCCCGGGTCACATATGAGCATCATTATAGTGTCATATTGGTTTTGAGTTCCATAGATCAGCCTCCACCTCCCATGCTCCACAGCAGAGTGGCTGATGTCAGGGCAGGTCACCGCTGGAAGGTCAGAGGATAAACAAACATGATCAACTCAGATACAAATGAGTTTTAATTTGCAAGTCATTGTAGGTAACACGGTTTTAAATAAATAATAAAATACTTTAAATATTCCCAAGTGTGAGAGTTTGTTCTGTTGATAATACTGCAACTAAACAAACTGACAGTATGAGAAATACTCACAAATACATCTGGGAGGGGCCTCAATGGGGCTCCACCTCCCAGATTCCTGACAGATCACTGAAGTGGTGACAGGCCCGGCAAGACGAAATCCGGGATTACACTGGTATGTGGCCCTGGCACCTAGAGAGAAGGCCTGGCCCACAATACTGCCGTTGACCGGGGGCACCGGCATTCCACAGGACATGACTAAAAGGTTGCGGCAGGAAGGTAAGACCAAAAAAAAAGTGGTTGGCAGAATTAAAGCACAGGTAGCAACGTATATTTTAATAACCATCTTTGTATGCCGAGTGCCTAGCTCACTATAGGCTTTCTGTACAAACACAGTCCCAGAGCCGGCATTGATGGGCAGTAAACATTAGCTCTGGCTGCCATCTGCACAATAGTAAACAATCAAGTCTAGCGAGAGCACATGAATTCATGTGGAGATTACACCTGGTGCAGTCTTGACCAGACATTGAATGGCTGCCCTGCTGCTCTCGGTTTTCACTTCAGCTGATCCTGTTAATAAATCTGGTTGGAAATTAGACTCTGGAAGTAGACCTTTTAGAATTCAGACTTTTGTTATGGAATATAAAAGAAAATCTGAACACAAACAAATGGGAGAAAAATTAAGACAATCTATTAGATTTCTGTATGTCACTGAAACTGGAAACCACCTGAACAGCATCACGGCCTTGTAAACTCTAAAATAACTTTCTGTGTTTTTTTTCCAAAAGCACTTTTAAATTAAAGTAGATACATCTTGCATCAATAGTTATGACTTCATTTATACTTTTCAAATAGAAATACTTTCAAACTTTTATACGTGTCAGCCTCAATTGAAAGTAGGTAATTGCTACTGTTGATTCCATCACTGAAAAAACGAGCAAAGTGACAAGCAGATAACTGTGACTATAACCCATAACACTGACATATCAAACAATGAAGCTCAGGTAAGCCAAATATCATTAATCTGAAACAGTGTTATCTTCAAAGCAATTCTGAGGAATGGTGAAGTGAGCTTCCTTGAAGCATGCCTTAGGCTGACGGGCTGTTGGTGATGGCACGCTGTCAGCTGAAATCACACTCAGTGATAGTTTTTTCAATCAACTTAAATCAGAATAACTAAACTTGCAAAATGCATTTGCTACAAAAACTTCTTCTTATCTCCATGCCAGTTAAGTGTGTTAAAATCTGGTTTTCTTTGCACAGTTTTAAGGTTAATTTCATCACTTTTGAAAAGTGGGACTAAAGGCTGAACGAGCTCAGTCACAATGATAATATTGACGAAATGTTGATTTGCATTAGCAATGTGAAATTACCCTCACGTAAGAGACTTATGAAAAATAAGATAATCTATCCTGCATCCTATGTTTTTCTTAACAATTTCCACCCTTCCTCATGATCTGCTGCAATATTTGGGCCCTCACCTTGGCAAAGTGGCACTGGTGCATTCCACTGGTAGATCCCCTGTGCAGTCCGGGTGCATGTGGCACTGCTCTGGCCAACCAGCCGGAAGCCCGGGTCACAGCTGAAACGCAGGGTGCTGCCCAGCTTAGTGCCTGTCAGACTGTGCACGGTGCCATTTACAGGGTTGCTTGGAGGGCTGCAGTAGGCCGCTATGAAAAAATAAAAGAAATAGGTAAAGACATAAATAAGCATACCGATAAAAATGAATGCAACAAGCATAAAAGCCCAATAATGATGCAAGATGATGCAAATTGTTGAAGAGGTGAAGGATTAATGTGCCTTCAATAGCACAGAGCCCCAGATCTCTTTTGCATCCGTCTTCTCCGCCTGGCGTGGTAAAGGCGGATATGTATTAATACAAGCGCTACAACACAATCTCTTTAAGGCAAAATCTGCAGACTAGAGACAAGGAAAATTGATTAAAGGAAACTAATGGTCTACAAAGTGAAACAGGAGTTTGTCAGCGGCAGTAGAGGGGGATCATAAAAGTGATGGATACATAATAACAGGAACAAAGTATCTGTTTTTGTTTGCTGGCTAAATTGGTGGCTGCAATAATCGTTTATCATCCCAAATGGTGCCAGCATCAGGTCCATGGCTCCCGAAGAGTGGAGAACTCGGAAGCCTAAATTGCATTTCGCAGATCTCACATGACATCAATACGCAGCTGCTGGAGAATGGAAGAAAAAAAAAAACACACACTGTGAAAACATTCCAAAGAACATTTTGATGCAACGGTACATGGCTATGTGGCATGGAAAGTGATGCTCATTGTGGGGACAGATTAGGATGGAAGTGGACCATGGACACAAAGAAAAAACATATTATCCATATAATGTGACCATTTCTACAGTTCTATGAAAATGCAAATTCTGACTCAAACCACACGGCAATGAAAATGACCTCTTTCAAGTCGGTGAGATTAAACTCCCTTATAGTATAAATCTTAAAGCCATGTCAACGGTGAAATATGTGTTCAGCATTTATGAGATGTTGTTGTCTCACCCAAATTGTTCCAGTGAGACAGAGACTGTGAAACTGACAGACCATTTTGATGCACTGAAAAGATGCTAGATAAAACAGACTTTATGTGGATTTTGATGCTTGGGTTCACTAAGAAAGATTTTAAGATTTCTTGGTAGATGAAACACAGTAGGTCATTTTGTCCTCTCCACAATCATCAAGGGATGATCTTGATGGCTACATGGGTAAGAAATAGAACACACACAAACACAATGTTTACATCCAATGATATTTAATGTGCTTTCTGAGCTACTGTATGGTTCCTGGGCAAGGCCTTCTCATGTCAGTCACTGTGACGGGCAGCTCCTGAGCCACCCTGGAATTCAATTCTTCACTTCTATCTGTGTTCCTCACTCCTTCCCTCTCTCTGCCTGTTATAGCAAACAGCTTGGCTGACTGAGATCAGCCCTGCAGCTCAGAGGAACCTGACGTTGGCAGGTGACTGGATTGGAATAGATAATAGAGAGGAGGAGAAAGAGGGAGGGAGATGGTGATACAGACAAGGGGAGGGACATATATGCATAAGGGGATAGTAAGGAAGATAGTGACAATTAAAAAGATGAACATGTCTAGATGAGGTGATGGAGAAACAGGAGAGAGCTTATGGATGAAGAGAAAGAATAGAACATTGAGATGGGGAGTTGCTGGAGGAGATGTCTGTAAATTGGTGATGGAAGACCAGCCCATGGAAACAAAACGTGGATTGATGAAGAACACAGCCAAATACATTGAATCTTCCTGTGCCATCTGTTCCTTCCTCCCCACCAAGGTACTACAGAAGGCAACACCACATTGACCACGGCACCTTTTGGGTTCTCAGCCATCACTCTGTCAGTTCGTCACTTATCCCGCTATGGCAAAATTCATCACGGCTGAGAGAAAAAATTAGGTAAAAGAGGAGAGAGGGAAAAAAAGGGCAGAGAAACAACAGAGCATCCGGTTGGGGAGACGGAGAGCTCCACTGAGAGGAGGCGAGAGACGATTAGTCAATCTGGCTGAGTGGTGTTGATACAGAATGGAGGGAGCCTTTTAAATATTTACACAGTCATAATTCACAGCAAGTTATGCAGGTGTCATATACCAACAGATCCTTCATGGGAGCAGGACAAAAAAGAATAATAATAAGCAAGACAAGAAACAGCATTCACTAATTCCCAAGTCTGTGCTGCAGATGCCTGCCGCCACTGGTAGGTTGTCATGGAGATGGCTCACATTTCTAGCTATTTCAGCTGCAGTTGGCAGCCCAAATCCTGGACTTGTTGACACACTAAACCAAAAGCACCTCTGATGAGATCGATGTCAAAAGGCAAACATCACTTTCTCAGCAAAAGAAGAAAAAGCCTGTAACTTCGGGCTATTGTTTGCCTGGTCTTGACTCACCTGAGTAGCGTATGCGAAAGCCTTTGTGGCTGGTAGTGTGATCGAAGGACCAGTGCAAGTAGACTTTGTTACTGGAGCTGGTGATGCTCAGTGGGCTGGAATAGTTCCCACTGAGGGTAATCAGGAGAGGACTCTGTCTGGATGGGCCTGGGTTGAGAGAGAGAGAGAGAGAGAGAGAGAGAGAGAGAGAGAGAGAGAGAGCGAAGACAATTAATCCATCTCTGAAAGTCTCATAATATTGTATAAAAGAACAAGAGTGCCAATACTTTTATCAGTGTAAATTGGTAGAACAGAGAATACAATTAATACAAATTTCCCATTTTGCACAGACTTTTTTTAATATCTGAATTGTGAAATGAATACAATTTCCCATAGTCATGGCTTTCGAGGGATTGTGCATTTTGTTACACTTTTGTGGAAAAATCTAAATTTGCTTAGCTCCTAATTGTGGAAAAAAAGGATCCCTTTCCATAATTGACTTGGCAGCCCCAAGGTTAGCAAACGTCTGTTCCCCTCCACTCGGCAGAAGATAAAAAGCACTAATCAGGAACACTAGTGTAAACGGCCACCATTTTCTCAGAGCAGCATGGCAGAGTTGCTGACTGCGCCTCTAATCACATGGAAAAGGCAGATGTAGATGTTCTGTCACCATGAAAGGGAGCCAGTGGGCAGAGAGCTTTGTTAGGGATGTTAAATTCAGCTGTCTGGCTCATTTTAGCCTTTAATTGTGGATATTTGTTCAAATTAGTCATTGGCCAAGTAAGTGCGGGGGGAGACGTCATAAGAATATAGTAAATGTAAAGGACATCACCAACACCAGAAACGCAACAGGATGCTCAGTTAATCTCTTCTTGATAAACAAAAATGTCAAACTAACCATAATGCTGCTCAGCTAAATGACACGATACTGTGTGTAACCATCGGTATGCTCACTTTTGTAACAAGTTGCAGCGACTCACCATCAAAGATCTCAAGCTCATCAAACTGACGGCTGGTCTGGAAGTGTTCTATAGTGAAGGTGATGTTGTAGCCAGGTTCTACTTTGACCACCCAGGAGCAGGACTCGAAGTGAGGAAAACCGCTGCCTGGCGACTGGCTCATGATGACATCTGTGGACGCTGTCAGTACTTCATTCATGGGACACGTCACTGTTGAGAGAAATAAAAGGCAGATAATGATCAACTAATTTAATTTGAATTATAGGAATAATCTTTTATTTATGCATTGCCGTTCTAGGGTGATTCGTAATTGCACGTTACTCCCAATGATTGTTTTCGTTCAATTTGGTGAATTTGCCTTGACGCACAAATTTGATTGGTTAGATCCACATTGTTGTTGGAGGGCAACTCAATGCGACTGAAAGCATAGCTAAGTTAGCACTCAATCTGGTCCTGATACTGTGGCAGGAAACAAAGCTGTCCATGCTGATTCGGTCCAGGAAACGGCTTATATATTATATAATGTTACCGAGTCCGCATTGCCCATTGTGAGAATGCGCCACATGTGATGCTAACTTGGCGGCTAATGCTCACATCTGCCTGGAAGCCCTATTGCTGTGGCACGTCTGGGCGGACCAAATCCATCTGCTCATCTCACTCCCACCTGCCATTGGTATTCTTGTGGGACATCTCCATGACATTTTCTAGTGGTTTCGGTCTGTATTATCAGACGATCAACAGCGCTCATGTCTGTTGTTGTGAGGCTGTGAAGCCCACCTCTTAATCTGCCAGAGCTGTCTGCATACACAGTGGAAACCCCAAAAGTCAAGCTGCAACGGCGACACAATGCAACAGCTACATCGTAACCTAATGGGGCCGAGTGCTTAAAAGTTAGTGTAAAATAACCAAAGATATACATTGATTTTTCATGTTTGCTTCCGATTGTTTTTGTAGCTAATTAAGATACCAGATATAGGTTTACCAGGCACTGCTGGTAAGAGGCCCCCGAGGTAGTCAGAGAATACGCTGGAGGGATTATATTATATATTATATATTATTATTATTATATCTCAACTGGCCTGGGAGTGCCTTGGGATCTCCCAGGAGGAGCTGGAAAGTGTTTCTGGGGAGAGGGGCATCTGGATAACCCTGCCTGCCTGTTGCCACCGCAACCCGGTCCCGGATAAGTGGAGGAAAATGGATGGATGGATGGAATAAGATACCATAAACCTACATGAACTGTTGGGTCCTTAGCAAAAGGCATTGTTCCAGCCAGCCAACATGCTGTGGTACAACCTCTTTTAAAGAAACCTAACCTTGATCCTTCTGTTCTTAGTAATTTTTGGCCAATTTCTAACCTTCCATTTGTATCAAATGTTTTAGAAAAAGTGGTTTCAACCCAAATTAGAATTTTTATGTGTCATCCTAACATCTTTGAGAAATTTCAGTCTGTGTTTAGAGCTTTACATAACACAGAAACGGCACTCCTTAAAGTAACGAATGATCTTCGTAATGTAGTAATGTAGAGTTGGTCTAGACTTGCTCTATATTAAGTGTATTAAGTGCTATGAGATAACGCTGTTATGATATAGCGCTATATAAATAAAATTGAATTGAATTGAAATGTAATCTCCTTTTAGCAGCAGATGGGGGGATGGCACAGTTTTAATACTTTTAGACCTGAGCACTGCTTTTGACACGAGTGGATCATACCATTTTAACTGACCGTCTTGAAAACTGGGTTGTCAAGGGCACTGCACTGCGTTGGTTTTATTCTTACTTTCTAGAAAGAACCTACTTCGTCACCATAGGTGTACAGCAGAGTTCAATTTTATCTACATGCTTCCACTTGGTCAAATCATTGCTACGCAGACCACACACAGATATACCTTCCCCTGAGACCCGGTGACCCAAACAGCTGAGCTGCTGTCTTAGACTGTCTCAATGATGTCAACTGTTGGATGGCACAAAACCTTCTTCAGCTCAATAACTCTAAATCAGAAATCTGAACCCTCTTGGTCTTATTGAGAGTGGCCTTGGTTCATTATCAACTAATGTGAAACCCGCTGCCAGAAATCTGGGAGTACTATTTGACTCAGATCTGAGCTTTGCACCACAGATCAAAACAGTTGTCCAGTCCTGCTTTTATCAAATAAGAACCATCTCCAGAATGAAAGCAATGCTCTCACACTCGTACCTGGAAAAAGTAATTCATGCCCTTGTTTTCTTGAGACTCGACTACTGTTAACTTCCTCCTTTCTGGCATAAACCAAAGGTCTCTCTCTCGCCTCCAACTAGTTTCAGAACGCAGCAGCTCGGCTTCTTACTGGTTTTAATAGACGACATCACATCACCCCAATCCTGGCTTCTCTCCATTGGCTTTTAGAATTGATTTTAAGATTTTACTGATCACTTTTAAAGCACGCCTGGGTCTGGCCCCAAGCTATATGGCATAAATACTGACCCCATATGAGCCAGTTTGCAGCCTTAGATCCTCAGGTGGGGCCCTTCTGGCCGTTCCAAGCCGAGGCTAAAATCTAAAGGTGACCGAGCTTTTGCCATCAGGACCCCTCGACTTTGGAACGACCTGCCTGAGGAGATAAGGCTGCAGAATCAGTGACCCCTTTTAAATCACTTCTTAAAACACATTTTTATAGATTTGCCTTCACGTGATGTAGACTTTATATGGTCTTTTATCACTTTTATTGGTTTTAATTATTTTTATTTGTAGTTATTAATATTTTATCTTGCTTTTGTTTAGCTTTATTTTATTTATCTTTTACTGCTTTCTGTTTTATTGCTTTTTTTTTATTGAGTATTGCGCATCCTGTTTTTGCTTTGTCTGTCAAAAGCACTTTGTAAACTCGGTTTTTAAAGGTGCTACATAAATTAAGTTATTATTATAAACCTACACAAAGTTAATATTCTTGCTTGTGAAATTAACGGCTTCCTACTGTAAATCACTGCTATATCACTGCAATCTCACAAAGAATCCTAAGGGCCTACTTTGGCATATTAGTGTCTCTTGAGCACTGAAGCCGTGCTAGCATTCAACCATTCACCAGCTTGTTAAGAGCTTGGCAATTAACAAAAGACCATTTCAAACTCACAGAAAAACCATACATTTACCATGTTAAATGCCAGCCAGCGGCTTTACTTACAATCATAGCTGAAATCAGGAAGAAAACACCCTAAGATGCTGTAGATGTGATTAAAAACCACTTCAATGTGCATGTGACCAGGTCATCTTTGCAGGCGCATAGATTTCATGTGCGAGTGTGTTTGCCAACCAAGTGCGGCAGCATAACTTTGCTAGGGGTGTAAATGCCCTGTTGTGTTTCGCAATTTGAATACCGGGGCCTGTTCTGCCTCAGGGTAAGACGGCACTTGGCACTCGCAGGTCCTTCATTACAGTGGTGAAATACACGCTCGGAATCACATTCTTAGCAGCGCATCCTTTGTGGGACAATGTGTGCGTGGGTATACATTTGTTTTCGTGTATGTGGCTGGGCCGTGTGTTTGAGTCAACGCACTGCGAGTGTGTTTGTGTGTGTATTTCTTGGCTTGTTCAATCTCCTCTGTGCGTTCATAGGGGAAGAGGTTATTAAATCTGCAGGAAAAAAATGATGGCAGACAGCCTGAGTTAAACAGCATTTGCAAATAATTCTTTGCGTTTGTTTTACCTTGCTTGGCGTGTCAACTAGGTGGGGTTTATTGCCTCAGGAAACCTCAGATAATGTCAGGTAAGCTGTCACTCCTGTCAAATTCTTTTGCCACAACTTTTTACCATTCATTGTGTTACAAATGAAAAACAAACTCTAAATACCGGCAAATGTAGTTTACCATAGGTCAAGAAAATGTATTTTTTATGGGTCTTTTTATGCCCTTACTAAATAGTCGACAGTAGAGAGATCACAGTCTAGGAAGGGAGTGAAGGATGGGGAATGACAAGTAACAACGGTCCCCAGCTGGAATTCAACCCCTAGGCCATCAGGGTTCCCCAATAAACATTTTGTTATGCAATAACATATTGTGCCTGCATATATAGTAAGCTAAGGCAGTGGGATAACTAACTCAAATAGCCATAACTAACTCAAAACATTATAGGAACATATTGCAAATGGGTATGAGACAACGCATATCTCAGAGAATACAATTTCTGCATATGATATGGAAATTAGAATTACACAAGTACTTTTGGCATTTAACTTTGGACGCATATAGTGACAGTAATATATTGTCATCCCAAATTCCAAGAAGACATTCACAAAGTCTGTGAAATTTTATATTAAACTTCAGCACCTCAGCGAATGTGAGTCAAAAGGCTTAAATCCATCACTGATAGTGAAACTGATTGCACCTGGAAGCAGCATATAAAATCTAAGGGTGAAGTTCATTAAACAATCAATTCTCTGAGGATGAGATGTGTGTTGTCAGTGACCTTTCAGAAAGCTGAGACTCGTCTTCAAAACTGCTTTCAGCTAGTCTTGGAGCGGATGGAAATAGACAGGCAAGGGCCTCTTATCTATAGGCCGCTACTTATTAAACTAATCCACTTTAAAATAAAGCATCACTCTGTTTGGCTGTAAACAAAAGGGTATTAGGGGACAAATCTGACAGCTGGAAAAAGGCAGCTTCAACACACGAGGTGAGAGCAACACTGATAGAGCTCAAAATGAAATTTCACTTTAATGAGACAAGGGATGGAATAAACTGGTAGCAGGAATGGCAAGACATCCCTTCTGTATATGTATAAATTGTTCGTGGTACGCAACAACTTCCCAGTAAAAAAACAAAAATGCGGTGGAAGGTTTCCGTGCAGACAAGCACAGATGCCCACACATCTGCATCCATACATGCGCATTTGTGCACCCCAGGATGCATGAACGGATGCACATGTGGATACTGTAAATCCACAATGTACCAAGCTCGTAGTGCTGCAGTGCTGCTGAGATGCCTTTACCCATGTTGGTATTTAATTTGCATAGGCTGAGGAGCGATAACAAGCTGATTGAAGGTGATGGGCTACAACATAAGCATCAGCATGGATCAGGACCTAACAACTCTGAGAAGTCAGGGATGACAATGAAAATGTGAAAAATGGATAGCTGCAATTCATTCTGAGGGAATAAAGAAGGGGGATCAAGAAAGCTAGCTGGCGGGGAAACTAATGTGATGGGTGATTATGCAGGTTTTAACCAGAAATCTGGGGGATTAACACAGGGATTTTGGACCATCGGCGCTCATTGTGTTTCATTAATGAATTCAAGCAACACTTTGTACTGATGCTGTTGCGTTGTGTTTTTGTGATGCTGGAACTCCCTGTGGTCTCAGCAGACGGCAGACGTAGTTAAGGGCTGTGGGTCCAACTCAACCCAGTTTGATCAAATAGCAGGCACAACAAATACCGCACAAACCAACTGGTTGCTCCAGTGGCAGGAAACACGAGAGAGGCTGAACCCATTTGCCATCGTGACTGCCCAACATTCCTCTGGATTAAATAAAGAAAAAATAAGCGTGAGCGTGTGTCTGTGTTTATGTGTGTATTGTGGTTGCGTTTATTTATTGGCCTGTATGTCAGTGTTGGGAGACAGGGAAAAGACAGAGACAGAGAACGACAGACCTGGCTATTGACAGACACCTGTGTGTGAGAGTGTGTGACAATACATTGTACTGTTGTTGTGTTTTGAAACAGCCTCAGAATAGGTGGGAAAAAAAAAAAAAAAGAAAGGAGAGATCAGGGAATAAAGGGTACATGTGTTACGCAAGAACAGAAGTCTGACATTAGCGAGTCTGGGGAGGGAAGCTGTGAGTGAGGAGGGAGGGAGTGCAGACAGAGGCAATGCAGAGGATGAGCGAGGATATTGGCGCTGAGGAGCAAGCAACACTGCAGAACCAGCTGTAGGCTCCAGTGCTGTTCTCTGGATATCACAATGACAGCATCCACTGCTGTGTAATCCAGACGCACGCTAGACCAATGTCAATATTTATACAGTATATAGTGCGCGATTGAGTGTGTATGCGGGGGCGGGTGGGGGGAGGGCAGCGCGACGTGCAGTGAGGGTTGTGCTTGTCAAGAGCCAGAAGTGGTGATTTGATAGGTGCAGCTGCAGCCGGAATGTCCCCTGCATTTCAATGAGCTGTGCACGTCGTCTCCTCACTGCCCTCCAACTACTTCCCTCCCTGTCTCTCTTTCCCGTCTCACTTCTTAAATCCTGTCCTACTCTCACCTACCCGCCATCCCTCTGCTCATTTAGCAGTCTCTCCTCCATTTTTCCCCCAGACGAATTGTGTTCATTCAGAGTAATACCAAAACGCTCTCGTCCTATCCATTTATCTCTGACTCTCTCCTCTCACCATCCAGTCTTCCACTTTTCCTTTTCAGTTTGTTGTCTTCTTTTCTTCTCTACTCTCAACTTCCCCTCACTCAACTTTTGAGTCCTTCAGCTTTCGTTATCTGTGCCTCTCCTCACCATCAGCCTGTGTCGATGCAGACAAAGTGACAGCTTGCAGGTGGGAGGAGTATGATGGTTTTATGACTGTTTGTCCCTAGTATAATGTTTCTCTCAGCGTGAGGGGAACAATTAATGGGCCACACAAGCCATGAACATAAGCACAGATTCACAGCTTAAATGCGCCGCAAACTGCAAGTAAAGGCATTCAACTGTCACTGACTTTCACGTAGATTTTTAAAACAGTACGCAGATTTGTTTGGCTTAGCAAGACAAAGCTTTGTGCAAAGCATGATATTTTCAAAACAAGGCCATGTCAGTGGATGCTTTTACTTGCATATGTCTCAGCCATGGATGTTTGCAGGTAAAGTGAAGGGTTAGCAGGCAAAAGGCAGTACTTCACACACACGCACGCACTTTTCTGGATTTCCCTTTTTCCTTTTCTTCTCACTTGAATTTTGACACTTTCAGTCTCCTCCTTTCAGTCTGCCTCTCACTGGGTGTCCTGGGTACTTTGTTCCATGTCTTCATTGTCAGCCTATACATAGCTCCTCTTCCCCTTTCATTGCCCTCTTTCTTTTGCCTAACTCTTTTTTTTATTTTTTTTTATCACCGGGCTTTTTCACATCATGCTGAGATCATTTAAATATTTTTCCTATTTTGCTCCTCCAAATTAGTTGCATTTATCGAATTCTGCCTACTCCCCCTCATCCAACACGTAGCCTACAAACAGAGCGAGACACAAAATGACAGAGCAAGACTGAGGAAAACAGAGGTTTTCAAAAAGAAAGCAAGAGCATGAAAAATATAAGTCTTTATGATATTTTGAAGGTGAGAGAAACAGAGGTACAACCCTGTGCACCCAGTCTCTTGCCCAGATGAAATATATTGCACACAACATACAGTATTATGATGGTGCAGTGTGTTGGGAACACTGTACTCATTGATTCCTCTGGGAGGCTGATATCTCGCAATGTAGAGAGCGCCACAGCAGCCACCCTCAGCCTCATGGGAGCCAAGTATCATCCACAGAGATGGAAAGAGCTGCCAAACTGATATGTGGCTGTGGCTCCATGACTACAAGCAGAAAGAGCACCCATGGGATCCAGAAATAAGGCAAAACTCAAACTAGGGTGCGGGTCTATGATTAGAGCAAAATTATATTGGCTACCTTTAACCCTGCTGAAAGTAAACGGACCCCTCTGGCGGAGCAAGAGACAGCGTTTCACCTGTTTTGTGATATATTTGTGAAACATAATGACTTGTCAGGACCCTCTTGAAAATGAGATGATGGATCTCAAGGGGCTTATTCTGTAAACAAAAAGCATTCGATATGAAGCGTCTAAATATGTAGTTACTCTTTTTGCGAAGAGTGCATGTGCAGCACTTATTTTAGTAACATTTAACAGCTGCCCCCATTGCTTCTGTGCTAGTGCACTGTGCTGCCGGTGTGCATTGGGCTTTTAAAGACCCTCACTTATATGAAAGTGTCATCTGCATTTGCTGACATTTGATCAGCTGAAATTTATTTCTAAGGGCCATATGAATGATACAGATCCACAGGATTACTTTAGATAACTGTGATTCTGCACCACCATGTTGCCCTGACAAGTTGGGTCTAATTGGACTTCAATTCAAGACCGGTCTAATCCAGTTTTCTAGACTTAGGCATTCACTCACCATCACATGAGGGCGGAGGCCCCTCAAACTCCAAGTGTGTCCCCAACCGGCAGGTCAGGATGCTGTTTCCACTTAACTGGTAGCCTGGAAGACATCGGTAGCGCACTATATCACCTGAACAGAGAGAAATGGAGAAGGGAGAGGCTCGGTCAATGACAGATCACAGATGGTGGCAACAATCCATATGATTGATACAAACCAAAATGTCGTCATACACCAATCAGTGCTCCTTACCCAGGATTCTGATATAATACAGAGGTAATCATAATCCATTGTGTGTCTCAGTGAAAGAAAAATTTAAATGTGGAAAAAAGTACCATAATTTAACCCCACTGGGAATTATATAGATGAAACACTATGTTACCGTTTCCGCATTTGTGCCTGAATAATAACGAGTCGAAGGTATGCAAATAAACAGATAAGAAGAATTAATCTCCATTGTCTTCTACAGGGCAGAATGAGCGAACCTGCCTCAAATCCCTCCGGCTTTGTAATTATTTTGTCATAATCATTCACTTATACGGTCTCAAAACTCCATGGGTTATGTAGTTTTGGGTGAGTCTGCATTCAGTACCATTGCCTTATGGCATGTGTAGTCAATTTCAGAGTCAGTGAACCTTGGGCAATGTAAATTGTCAAAGCCAGAAGGTGAAATTTAACTGTTATTTAAAATGCTACAATTCCACATGTCAGGATAGGACCAACATCTAACACAACAATGTCAGCAGTGCCTAGATAGCAGTAATTGTGTGTGTCTATATGTTTATGCCTTTTGTGACATAATTTCCACCTACCAATCTTAAACTCTTTACTGGCCATCAGGATCTCTGCATTGGGAATGATGGGGGGTGGCAGGCAGAACTGCAGCCTGTAAGCTATATTGAGAGCATCAAAGACATGAAAGGAGTCAAACACAGAAGGTGTGAAACATCTGGTAGAACTAAGGATCAAGTAAGAATACTAATTTACATACCTTGATAGCAGATACGGAACAGTCCACCTTTCTCTGTGTTACTACGGAAACGTATCAGCACCTGATTGGATGTGCTACTGGGCGGGTCATTGGGCTCTCCATCAGTGAACACTCCCAGTTTCCTGGCTGTCTCCTGTGGACCATCCCTAAAGGGAAAAAGGACCTAGGTCAACAATAACTTCAAACATAACAATACACAGGGGTAAAGTGATGATAATAAACCATGGCAATTCTCTGTCAGCAGCTTCTGCTCAAATGCTCACTCTGTCTAACCGTAAAGCACCTCGAGGCTCTATGACGCATATCTGTGAGAAAACCAAACAAAGCCACATGCCAGATTATTGTCAAGCAGCTTCCAGCAGCAGAGTATACCCAAGCTGCTCTCACTTCATCACACCCAAAGCAATTACTCTGGGCTGCTTTGGGTGATTATGTTGAAATAAGGTAAAAATTACACATAAGCATGAAATGACAGGTCTGGATTGTGCTGTTCCTGCTAACAGCCATCCAATGGGAGTGTCTCTGGAAGCTGTGGCCCAGCCTTGGCAGTCCCTTGGCGTGGGCATGGCCGATTAAGCCAGTTCCCAGATTCCTGCCACAACCATTCAGCTTAAAAACCATCTGTCTTTGGCTGTCAGACTGGGCATGGGAGATTACAAGCAGCTCTGGAAACGGCTGGCTAGGGA
Organism: Gadopsis marmoratus; assembly: GCA_036023855.1. NCBI lineage: Eukaryota > Metazoa > Chordata > Actinopteri > Centrarchiformes > Percichthyidae > Gadopsis > Gadopsis marmoratus. Next base: position 86,912 of record JAVQJF010056057.1, on the reverse strand, counting down.
CTGCTGCCTGACAGCACTCTGGCCAAGCCGCCATTATGGGGCCCTTTTCCTTGGCTCAGTAGTTCAGTGGTTAGATACACAGCGGTGGTAACTGGAAACTGGGGAACATGATAGTCCCATCTTGGCGTCACATGAGCTTGTTGGGAAAGATCAATACATTGAGGGGCCGTTTACAGAAGAGCAACAATACGATAGAATGTGGACATTGTGGCTCACTCACACAAATGTCTTTAAGCAGCCCAACCCGTAAAACATAGATGTCACCCCACGCCACTTTTCATGTGGTCGTCAAGTTGCCAGGTTGGCCGGCAGTCAGATCTCCGGTCTCACTGAGAGCTGGGACCTTTGGAGCTCGTCTCTGGGAAAGGGGATCAACTGGGACTGGCATGCATCATGCATGCAAAATCCTGTTTTTGGTCGCACATATGGCAGGCCCAGCCGTGCATTTTGGAGGTGATGAAAGGAAGCTTTACCCCTTGATACTCAGTCAGGCAAAAAGACATACACCTGCCACATAAACGTCCTGACACAAACATTAACACACGGGAAAAAAAAAAGAACACGCACACATTTCCACCAGCCAAAACCTACTATCTGACTCTATCCCTCTTCTCACACACACGCACATATTCCACCTACTGCTCCGATTGGTCATTCCACGGCTCATTGCATTCTTTACATGTTAGTGATGGGTGTTTAGGAAATTAAGAATTGGCATGCCTTTAAGATTGCCAAAACCCACAGAGGTATTGGCCACGATCAGAGGTTCCTGTTTGCTTCACTTAACAAAAAAAAAACCAACCTATATCTCACAACACGATTATCCTTTACATTTGCATAGATATCTATGTGGTCAAAAATATAGTAAAATAAGAGGAAAAAGAAGCAGCGGGATGCGATAATTTAAAAGAGTCAACTCGTCTGTATCTGAGGAAGAGGGAAAACCGGAGGGGAATGGTGGACATGAAAAGAGCTACAATGACACAAGAACAGAAAGATGTATATCAAAGATGCGGGACACATGGTGGGTGGGCCATACTGTACTTGTTAGTTAGAAAACAAGCTGCAGAGGCACATAAAAAGGACAGTGGATGAAAAGAGAGGAGCAAGCAGGGGAATTATTAGATAACTTTTAGATTAGCCTGACTCAAGCAAGACAACAGAGGCGGATATGGGGCGAAAAAAAAGCTTGAAAAGTTGAAATGTAGGAGTGGGTGACAAGGAATTGAAAGAAAAGGCAATATAGAGGTGGTGCTAACAAGAAAATAGAATTGCAAATAAATGAATAAACATGGCAACGTTTCAATGACATTTAATAAAGTGAGGCACAGGTTCAACATTTTGATTTAGGATTGGGTATTACTAGAAAGCTTAAAATATCATTTCATTTTACCCACAAACCAAATTGAACGAAATCTGAAATTTTAAGGTACTAAATATAGACAGGATTTAATTAAAAGAATTTCCACGGTCATTTCTTACCAGACTGTGATGAAGTCATGAGGCCCATGAACCTGAAGCAGGGTGAAGTTGAGTTTGATGCCGAAGCCGGGAGCCACAGTGATCAGCCAGGAGCAGTCGGCTGAGCTGGGGTACTCCTCTGGGTATCCCGGGGAGAAGATGGTCCCATTGTCTGATGTGATGTTCCCACCACAGGGCACTGAGGGGGGAGGAAGGGAGAAAGAGAGGCAGAGTATACAGAATATATCAGTAGGCCAGGAACACAGTACAACAGGACTGATCCATAATTCAGCTGCAATCGGTGGAAAAATGGGATTTTTGATCCGCCTCTTCTTCTCTGCTTCCCTTCTCAGTGTCTCTCTCTCTCCCCCCAGTTTCCTTCACTCTTCGCGTAGTGCCCAGGCACTTGTCTGAGCTACAGATTAGCCAGTAAAGCCTGTTAGCAAGTGGGGAGTTGGATGGAGTGTTTTGCTAAGATAACGCCTCAACCCTTTCCCACTGGGGGTTAAGGGAGAGAGTGTTCAGATGGGGCGAGGGGTTAGCGTGGACTGGGCTTTTGAGGGGTGTGTGCATATGTACAGTATGTGTATGAGGAGTGATGTGTGTGTAAACGTGTGTGCTTGAGTGACAACAGCATGTCTATGTCAGAAGTGACGACACCTCAGACAAATTGTGAGGTTCTCACAAGTTCACATATGCCTGATGTCAAAAAAAAAATCCTGCACAGGCTGACAAATACAGTAACACTCAGTCACACACACACACATACAAACCAACCTGCACCCGGCCTCAAATCTGCACGCAAAGAAATTGTAACTACATTTCAAACATTCCTCAGGAACTCAGGAGGTTCTAACCAACTTAACGATTACGAAGCTTAACATTCCCGCTGGTGCCCTTAGAGAAACCCCATATTCACTGTGGTGGAGCAGAGAAAATCAGGAGGAAGTGGTAATCGCAGTTGTGCAGTTATCTCAAACAACCCAGGCAGGGTATTCAGCTTAACGGCACACCCTTGGATGCCTATGGGTATACAATCATTTCCCACGGCAGAGATTGCATGTTTCATCCCTCTGTTTCTCTCTCAGATTATGTGTGTGTGCTTATGCTGTACAGCTGCCTGCTTTAACCCTGTGGTTGATTGGCTCACCTAAACTATGGATTAGATCGACTGATTAAAGCCTGGACACTCTATTGAGTTGCACCTCTGGCAGACACCATCAACTAGCAAGCTACTTAAACCGTATGTGTAAAAGAGTGTGTGCTTGAAGGGTTAGGTGGGAATGGAAAGCAGTGTGGCAATTGATTTTCAATACAAATAAGCAAACAGTGAAGCACAATATGGTATGTAGTGTACAGCAACTGGAAAAGGGATGATGAAGGAGGACGAGACAAGACAGTGAAGGTTAAGTGCAGAGAAAAGTGGAAGCGAACAAAAAAGAAAGGGTACATTGGAAAAGCATTTTAAAGGCACAACATGACGTGATGATAATGCCAAGACAAGTAGGCAGGTGGAGGAAAGGAAACAAAACTCAATGTGCCAGAGCGACTGAAGAGCAGGTGGTACCGAGCTTCACTGGGTGTTAAGGTTAAACATGGTTTGCTGCCACATAATAATGGCGAGGTATTAGCTCAGAAGAGATCAATACATTGACTTTGCTAACAAAAGCAGCAATGTATGTTTTTGTACGTCTGTGCAAGCATGGAAATATCAGTAAAAAAAAAGCATTTAGAATTACTGGGTCTTTCATAAATGGCTTTGTCACTGTGAATGGAAACTGGGTATCAACTGACGTTTGAAACGTATATGGCAATAAGTCAATCAAGCAGCTGTGTGTGTGTGTGTGTGTGTTCATGTATATTTATCCCATTAAGGACGAGGTATCTCTAAGCACTTCACCTCCTGCTTATATCACTTCTTCACAACAGGTCATAGCTTTAAAGGCAATTCAACTGCACTCACAGTCAGAAGCATCAGGCTACATTCTCCTGGTCATTTTAGATGGCGAATACACAGCAAAATGCACAAACGCGCACTCACATACATGCACAACACACACACATTTTAATGGATGTACACATTTCATGTAAAAACAGACACATGAATATGCACACATATTTACACACACAGTGGGAAATATTAATAAATGTATATATATATATATATATATATATATATATATTTATATAAACATGTCATGTCAGAGAATGGAATGTAGTTTTTATGGGAAATTGAAATACACACTTATATCAAATGCTCAATATTGTCACTGCATATTGCATCGGCACAGGAAGGTGCTGTATTGGAATTACATTAATTACTAAAGGAATAAACTGCACACTGAAACAACACAGGAACACGGTACCTGGATATAGAATACTTAAACATGATTACAATTCTATACATTTATTTTATGCAATATGTATATTTCTGCACACACCAACACATATAGATGCGCACACATGAAAACACATGCAAAATCACACACACAGGTATAATTTTCTCGTATAATATTCTTCCAGCTTCGCACTTGTGAATAGGCCTATACAAATGAAAATAGCTGTAAGAGAATAAACTCTATCTCCTATTCCTTCTGCCTTTTCACTCTATTTCTCCTGCTCTCACTCGCATTTATCTCCCTGCACACCCATTCAAAGTTCCAGTGTCATGGCCATCACTTCCCTCTGTAATTTTACCTGCCTTATTGAATAATCGACAGCCAGAGCGTGAGAATGTGGGTCAAGGACAAGGCAATGGAAAGAGCACGCATTCCTTTTCATTTCAGTTTAGCCTGCTTAATTCATCTTTCATTTGTCTCCCATTCCTCTTTACACATTATTGATTTTCACTGAAGAATGTTTTGCTTCATTAATGGGGGATGATAATTCAGTTTAATTGTGTTATTCATAACAGATCATCATTTTCTCCATAGCCGCACTTGCATGATGTAATAGCTCAATATGTTCTAAACAGGAAGTTACCGTGTTAATACTTTCCTTCTACGTTCGTGTGGCAGTATAATTGGTCTTTTGGAAGATTATTTACTGTTCAGATTAATTAAGGTTTTAAATGTGCATATTATTTGGGTATTGATAAAACCAATCTCACAACTCTTACCTTCGCAGCGAGGGAAAGGATGATCCCAGTTGCGCGTGGTGCCGTGCTCACAGGTGAGGATGGAATGTCCCATTAGCTGATACCCAGGCAGACACTCAAATGAAATAGACTGGCCCACATTGTAGCCAGCACCGACCACCACTCCGTAGCGGAAAGGCTCTGGATCAGGGCACTCCTGTAGCTCATAAGCTGAGGGAGAGGACATACATACATACATCAATCTATCGAAATCAGTGTTCATTTTTCCAATAAAGCTAGATACTTTTATTTGGCCGTGTTTTAAACAGTCATTTAGTATTATGGCCGTAACATAATTCCCCCCCACAACAAAGTTAGAATTAGAACATACAGTAAGTTTAAGCTTTTAAATGTTCATCACTGTGGTCACCTACAGATGCTGACCACCTGACTGTTTCAGATTCCTTGTTACTGCCCGAAGCTAGCAATCAATTCACCAAACCACCACAGATTTGCTCTTCTTCCAGAACAAGGGAAGTGTCACAACAGAATGTCCTCTATTTTTATTCTCCATCATTAACTCACCTTCGTCATCTTTCTGTTATTCTTCCTCCCTCCCTGTGCTCAACTTCCCACTCACTCACTCCACTTTCTTTCAGAGGGTGGAGGAGTTTTCAGGGGTGGGTTTGACTTGTGCCGGAGGAATATGATGCAGTCATCAGAAGGAATGTGGGTAAATAATTTTTTCTTTCTCTTGGATATAAAGGCAAAGCAGGCAGTGAGCCTTGAAGAGACAGGATATAAATATGACTAAAGAAATTGATTTCTATGGATCACAGCTTCCCATTGTAGGAGACGCAACGCGTTGCAAATGCTGCAAAATCGGGGTATACTGCTTGATTTCTATGCTAATGTACATAATTATGTAAATGCACAATGCTACCTTTTGATTTTCCGGCTCGTTTGTTGAATCACAAAATTCAAACTTTGTGTGCCTGTTGCATTTGCAGACAAGGGCAATGTATTCCTTGCAGCCATGTGGATATGCAGTGAAGCCTTCTGTGAGCACATGGTGAAGGAGTCTTTAAAGTGATCAACAGTTGTATGTACAGGGATTTATAGATCTGGGGAGTTTACTGGCTCTGTGGGCTGATTAGTCTGACGCGGTCAGTTGTAGGGCTAATCCAGTAACGTTATAGCTTTACGTGCATATGCCTCACAATGATGTGACACTGATAGTACATAAGATAACACGGTGAAAAAGAGGTAAGACTCCCAGAGATTATTATTTATCATTGTTCTGCTACAAGACATAGTTCGTCTCTGTGACTTTCATTCTTATAGTTATTTCTTATTCTGTGAATGTGCCAATTCAGGGAAATAGCTCTGATCATTAGAGTTACAACCCCTATACCTCTGCTGAACCACCTTTCAGTGACAGCAAAGATGGTTTGAAGCAGCTAAAAAGTTCCAGCCTTACTGAGGTAATTACAAGTTTGATCAAGAAGGTAATTCACAATACTGATACTGGCTCAGCTCTGCAATTAGCAAAATTTAGACTTGGTGATTATGCTCATTATTTTAAATATATAATAAAGTCTATTTCTGTGTGAGACAATCCTGAGGCTGATCATAATTTCATGCTCCAATCTTCTGCATCTTTTACTATGAGCTTTCTTACACATTATCCTGTTTGGTGTCTTACCCTGGTACTCAAATCGGAATCCTGGTTTGTTCTGTGAATGGTCACTGTGGAAATACACTGTGGTCTCATGGGAGGTGGTGAGAAGGGAGGAGGGAATATCCTGGCCGCTGAATCGGCCAATCACTGCGCTCGTATCAAGGGGCCCATTGCGTATCTCAAGGAAATCATGGTTGGCCTCGGTGGAGAAGTTGAGGAACTGCATGTGGGCTCCTGGGAAAAGAAGAAAGATGTTGAGATAAAGGTGGTCAGAAAATGAAAAAGAAATGCCATCCTTTTCCTGAAGTACCCCTGCACAGACGCTAGGATCGAAATGAGTTTAACCATATGTATCAACAACTACAAATGCTGTCCTTCCACAATCCAGCCCTACAAGTTATATAATTAAAGATTCTTGAGTGTGGCATGGTGCTCACCATAACCAATTGGCAGGTAGATTCTCCAGGTGCAGTCACCGTTGCTAGGGTAGTTGCCAGGGAAACCAGGACTGAGAATCATGCCCTCCATATCCTCTCGGATTCCACCACATTGAGCTGGCAGAGGGCAGACACAACATTTCATTAGCATCTGCAAACAGTTATTTTCCCAGATTAAAATATCATTATAAATATGGTTCAATACAGTTATTTGTTTAGTTGGAGTCTGGACCAACTATAGTGCTAGTAGAAAATTGATGAATTTATATGAGAAAGAAATAGAGACATAGTAAAGTATAATGTCAGTAAGTTTAATTTAAGCATAGCAGAGGTGAAACATTTAGTCATTTTGAACCTAAATCCCAAAGTCTGTAAGGCTGAAGTTAAACTAAAGACTGAGAGAGGAATATTCTTAACCCAAACCCTATTATTTACTATCTTTTAGGTGGGTTCACATTGCTTAAAGGCAAGATGAGACTGTTTTTAACGCAGGTCAATCCATTCTTAGAAAAACATTTGCAAATAAGCACATTCGCCTACTCCCTAAACATTTAAGCACACAAAATGTCTCCTTTTTCTATTAAATCAATGTAGCTTTGAATTCAGTTTAGAAATGACAAAAATTCTAAATAAAGTGTCACCATCTCATCAAATGGGACAATTTATCTCACTTTAAAGAAAATCTTTCTAATAGAGATATTGAGGTGCCATTTCCTTCTCCTTTCATTGTAAAACAACTGATAGATAAATGTTTCCTTGACTAAAACCGAAGACTAAGACTCAAAAGAGCTAGAATAAAGGTGAAATAAGGGAAAAAAGGCATGGAAATACTGAGTAAAAGTGATGATGGGATCAACAAAGATGAAAAGAGCCTGACACCAAAAGGAAAAAAGAAAAGAAAAGATGAAAGGATGCTGAAACTAATGACAAAATAATTAGCTGACTCAAGGAGAAAAAGAAAGCCAGAGACACTGCAAGGGAAAAAAAGCAAACACAGTAAAAAAATATTAAGAAATAAATGGGACAACCAGCCGACATATGTCAGAGGAGGGAAAAATCACACAGGGAAAATCAGGGAGCTGTACCATTGTGTTTCTGTAAGGAATGAGTGAGGGGTTAAATGTTATCCTGTAGCAGCATGAAAAGTCCGAGGTAATCAGGAAACTGCTGATGCCTGTAAACACGATGAATCTTCTCTCGATTTCGAACCAATCACAGTCTGAGATGGAACTAATTAGGCAATAGTAGGTTGTGGAAGTAAGTGGAAACCGTTTGTCAAGGCACTCTCACTCAAGGCAGGAAGACTTAATGCAGTTTCATTCAGCGTCTACACTCAGCTTTGAAGGTGGAAAATCAAACTCATTCTAAAAGTGCAAAAGCTCTCATAGACTCAAACAGAACAAGTGAAATATAACCTTGGCGTTTTTGTACATGCCTCCTATTTTCTACATTTTATGATGGATTCAGGAGCTAGCTTATGTCAGCCATGTAAAGTCTTTGTATGTGAGCTGCGAAACGGTATTAGAAAGCTAAAACGTATCTTTGTCACCGACAGTATTAAGTGATATGGTAATCCAATTCTGCCTCCATTCAAAGGCTTATGAGCGTGAAACAGAGAGAAGGTAGCACACGCAAGCAAATTAAGGAAAATATATATATATTTTTTTATACCTATGCAGAGAGGAGGTGGGTAGTTCCATCGTCTGACGGTTCCAGGCATACAGGTGATATGCGAGTTCCCCTGCAAGGAGCAACCATACACTGATGAGTGCACACACAGGCACAAAGAAAAACTTGCAACAAATAACAGACGATGAATTAATTTGTTCTCCCCACTGTCACTCATCTGTTGCTTCAATTATTTGAGCCTGCTGCCTGTCGCCACATGACTTCCTGTAGCGACTAAATGACTAAATCCATCTGATGTGACAGAGAACAATAGAGAGGCAGCATCACGGGCATACTGAGGGACATTCATAGTTGCACTGCCAACGTAAGCAATACAGCATTTTCTCTGAAAGCTCTGTGGTCGATTTTCAAAGCTAATTCACCATAAGGATTTCAAATTTGATAATAAGAAAAAGCCCCGAGGTCAGAACATAATGGACTGACTCAGCTGACCTCTATAGTCACAGACAAAGCCTAGCACCCACTGTAAAATAAAAAGACTGTCGGACACCAAGACAACGTGCTGGTGAACTGTTTTAAAGTACTTGTTCACATGTCTCACTGATTAAGGACTGCTACTGCAATGGCTGATGATGACTTTAGATATATTTTCGAGCTTGGGGGATAATATTTTAACACTATCTACCCACACCTGCAGGATGAATTTAGGTCAGATGTACCAGTTAATAATCGGAAAATTTCTAGTAGCTAAAAGTAAGAAACAACAAGGACTTCTGCATACACAAATGGGAAAGCAACCCCGGTGCAGTGTGATGCAATTTAGTGACTTCATTTATATCTGGGTGCAGTTACATAATTCTTCTCGGTAATGCTACTGCAAAGCATATTATAACCTAAAACTCCTTGTAATAATATACCATATTATTTGATAAACCAAATGGTTAATAGAATTTGGTAAAGTAAAATGGCTGGACATCTTTGATGGAGCTCAGGAGGACTTTGACGCCTTCCCATAATAACTCGGTTTACATTTTAAGTACTTAGTTTGATTATCCAGAAAGAAACATGTAATTGAAATAATTGCCCCAAACATTTTTGGCTAAAACCTCCTTCTTGTCGTTGCGGCTATCAGACATCACCAAAAGTCTTTATCACAGCTGTCCGACTAATGTCTATTACAATAAGAAAAATGCAAAGCAAAACCAGCTGAAAAGAAGGAACTGACAGGAACCAATCTTGATATTTCTGGGTGAGAAAAGTGAGTGAGGACTGGTAGGAACACTTAGCCCTGATGGACTCTTGTAGTGTGGAGTGGAGCGGGAACCTTCAAATAGAATTTGTGTAAACTACTGCCTCTAGTATGTTCCACAGATGTCGCCATCTGTCTCCTGAAGCCCAACAGAGGAAGCACTGGAGGATGTGAAGAACACTGGGGGGCAGTGCAGAATTCTGAGTTTATAGCTTTGCACCCTATAAATAATAGGCAGCAGATACATGTCCAGGTATCCATCCTGCCTTTGACTATACGTATTTGATTAACTTAAGGGGAATTCGGTCATGCATCATAACATCCAGGGTGGATGACAGATGAATTATAACAATCATCAATTAATCTACAAAACCACACTTTGCAGAACACTGAACTCAGCATATGCATGATTTGGTCACAGGAAAAGAGGTTATAAGGCATATACATTCCCTAACTGGCGTCCATTTCTGCTCAATGTGGTTTCGTGACCATTTCGTTATCTGAAGATGGGAGATGTTACCTGTAGAGTATATCCAGGTTCACACTGGAAAGACACCACATTATTCATCTGAAGACGCTCCCCAACCTTGATGCCATTCATAGGAACCACAGGCTCTGGACAGTTGGTCAGAGACACCGCTGAGGGGATAAAGAATAGATTAAAAAGATGACAGGGGGAAAAAGAAAGGCAATTTGATAAATGCACAGCAAAGACAAAAGGACAGGATAAGAAAAAACGAGAAAAGTTATAATGCAAAGTGTGACAAAAACATTGCAGGTGTTACTACTTTATATCAAGTGGTATGAACTGTTTATTCACTTACTTTTGTATTCCAGCCTAAATCCAGCTGCAGACACACTAATATCAGAGAAAAAGTGGAGGTAGAGTTGGTTGGAGGTGCTGTTGAGGAGAGCGGGAACCGTGGTGCCTTGGGGAGAAGATTAATAGTGGAGTTTAGCAATGCTATCTCCTTCATTGGCTGGCCATAACTAACTGTATAAGCTACTGGAAAATAGCTGAAGAGCTTGTTCTTTTTACATTAGCCAATTTAAGAGCCTGTGTGTGTGCGCGTCTTTGTGCGTCTGTGTGTGCATGCAGCAAAAATGGATGCCTGGATGGTTGTTTATAGGGGCATTAGGCTATTTGGGGAAGCAGAGGCATAATAGTGTGATCGTCTCTCTTTTAACAGGACAAAGAATGGAGGCATTTGTTTCTTCCAATGTGTGGGTATGTAATCAGCCGATAATAAAAGAAAACAAAAAATACCTCCAAAAATAAAAAAATACAAAAAATAAATAAATAAAAATCACACAATAAAATCACATCTTCTACAGATACTGTATGGTCTAAAATTGGTCGTTTAATAACTGAAATTTGTGAGCCTGGCATTTCTCTTTTATCGCTTTACTTCAGGGTGCAGCTAACATTTACTTTTGGTCGTGTTCCAAGCACAAACAAAAGGAGAACTCCCCGCTGCTATATCCTCACTATGAGGGGAGTAACACAGTAATAGATACTGTAAACAAGCGTTCACTGCACACAGAAAAGGCTAACCTTTTGTAGAAATGTACGAAGATTTTGCCAGGGGAAGCTCAAACAGACTGGAAGTCAGAACATTTCCCATGACTCCACCAGCTGCCTTTATGTACTCTTAATTTAGCAACGTTACAATGCCAACTGTGCCAAACGAGGGCCCTGATTTTTAGTACTGTACGTGTTGGTTAACAAATGCATTATGTGGTCCAGGTCAGATGCTGCTCTGCAAAAACCTGATTAGGCTATTATGTTGCTTTTGGCAGGTACAGATTAGTGATTTTAAAAATGTGTTTTATGTCCGGGGCATTGAAAACATGACTAAACACGCGCGAGAAAAATAGATGCACTCACACAAACGTGTACAGCAATACCTGAGAAGCTGCCAAGCATGGTGTCAGTGTTGTCTCCTCCGTCAAACACCTCCAGTGAGTCCCAGTTCTGCTCTGTGACAAAGCTGATCACCTGGATCTGAGACAGGGATGAGATGGACGGAAAGAAGGCGGAAGAGGATCATAATTAGCAAAGAGCAGAAACAGGGTCAACAGTGTGTAAGTGTGGGGAAATCAAAGATGAGGTTGAAGAGGATGATGAATGAGCAAAACACGACACGAAAAGGTGAAAAAGAGGACACAGATAAGAGCTAAAAAGCACGGCTATTTGCACTCTCACCTTAGGAGTAGCAGATGTCTCTGCCCTGACACAGTTAACGCCTTGTCAAAATGTCACATAAACGCTATTCCCAGCATGACCAAGCTATTTCTATGTGCAAAGACAACATCCTAAAAGTAAACCATTTTCAATCCTCCCTTTTGTGCCTTGAAAGGCTCACATAACTATTTTTTTTTTTACTTTTTATATTTGCCACTGTTGAGGGGAAAAAGTACCACATACTGCAAAAGTAGCATTCCGGATTCTTGCAGTCCAGGTTCTCTAAATGATGGATTTCAAAGCTGCGAATGCTGACCAAAGGAAGCGATAGCCTTACCCCTGCTATGTAAAATCTCCAGGAAACTTACATATTAAAGTGAATGTGTGAAAGGAGCCGCACTGTGCCATTCCCCCCGTCTTTAGCTAAAATTAATCTATTTCTCCTTCATTCTTTCAGTCTCTCCAAACCTCACTTTCTGTACCCCCTCACAGCCAATTAAAGGGGCGGTAGGGGCTCTGGCGAATCCCGGGGAGACGACACAGATCGCAGATTGAGCTTTCATCAGGGGGCCACGGCAAATGTGCCGGCAAGGTGCCTCGCTCCAGAAAGTTCTATTCTGGATCGTGACACTACAAAATCTAATGCGTCTCTGCTAGCTGGTAGAAGGGGAGCACCAGTGTAGACAGACAGAGAGAAACAGGATGACGATGTGAAAGAGATTAGGTGGAGTAGGAACAGGAGGGAGGCGGGGATTCAGCTGAAGAGAGCATAGACACAGAGCAGCGAACCCTCCACAGTGAGAACGGGCTGTGAGGGGGTGCGTAGAGTCAACTCTCTGTTCTTATTCTTGGTCTAATTCACCTCCAAGCTATTGCAATTAGTGTGGTGTGCAGCATGCTAAGTGCGCCTGTGGGCCATCTTGTGTATTTGACCTGCAAGGACAGTCAGCTGAGGTAGAGGAGCTAATAGCTGAGGGACGGCACTGAGGTCATTAGCCACAGAGGCTGAAGCATAAGCCTAAACACTTTCCGTCAGGCAGATCCGCAGAGAGCTTTACCCAGGTTCCTGGTGTGGCTCCATCACACGCGCATCAAAGAATAAGAATATGCAAACTGAATTAACTCCCAAGAAAGAAAAGCAAAGTAATTGAAGAGGCCATTATGCAAAAATTTATTTCAGGCTGTGCAATCTTATGTTTCTGGTATAGTGATCGGCCAAATTACATTCTGAGCCTCTAAAGTCTATAGACTATCATCCAGCAGCTCTCCTGTACCTTGAGGACTGTAAATGCAATGTACCTTGATATACTGTGGGCATCTCTGTTGATTAGCACCTTGGTAAGCTGAAACCATATTACCACACAGGAGCTTGTTGTCAAGACCATGCAGGGCTGTAAAGGCTAGAGGTAAATAACATCTGTTAATCCCCTCTACAGTCTGACCAAGAGACCTTTTTAAAAAGCGGTTACTCAATGGTTTAAGTGAACAAACAGGTCACTGCAGCGCAGTCTCAGAATTTTCACTGATGGAGACAGAATCACTGGAAAATCAACTAACACGCTGAGAGTTGGTAGGTACCAAACTAAAACAGCTCTTTAAATCATAAATATAAATCCATTCTTGTTATAGTGCATGCCAGTAAGTAAATTATTATATTGTCTTATGAAGTGCATTGTTATTATAACTCTGCTTACTTTCATATTTAGACCGTGTGTCGACATTCTGAGACGTCTGTAGTATGTCTGCCAAAACTGGATTTCTCTTTTCCTTCCCAAAACACAGATTTGGACTTCTTGTAACATCTAAGGTCTTTGATCCTTAAACAAATTGTCACACTTGTTCCCCGTGAGCTAGTATCCTGGCTTCTTATACTTGTGGACTAGCGTATCAGAGTGTTACTTCCTTGGGTTGTGTCACAACCCAGATCAAGGCGGGACAAAGAAGGGGAGAAAACGCAAGAGCTGTAACTTAAAACAAGTTTATGTGACGTAACTAAAAGGAAACCAAGACAGAGACAAACAACAAAACCAAACAGGGTGGAAGCCAAGGGAGCGAGAGACTGGCTGACGGCCATCAGTTTATATACTGTACATCTCTGCCCACCAGGCTCTTGGAGGGAGAGGTCTGCTCAGAGGGTCGTCACGGCCCCCTCTTAAGAACAAGGCTCCACCTTGACTTCATGGGAGTATGTTTGTATGTGCCATTCCAGCGCTGGAATGGCACATACAAACATACTCCCATATCCGTCAACAGCTGACCTAAACCTCCACCTACCACCATCATAGGAAAGTGTGGAATACAACAGTGAGGAGTGTGGTAGTGGGAAATTGAGGTTCAACTACACATCAAAATGAGCGCCAACAAGCTCATCACAAATATCCAACAAGGTGGCCTGCAACCAGACAAAACATCTCAGTGCCTCATCTTCACAAAATTCCAGCAACCAAACGGATACAACTGGTGCTAAAGTGCTAAACCTAAGTAGCATATGGAAATGTTCCTCTAAACAAAATGCTCACCAGTCAACTGAGACGGACAACACAAGGAAACCAAGCTGCAACAAAGCTCACACCTACAGGTCTGAACAAAGCATGATCTGTAGCGCTTATATAACCTAAGCCATAAGGCCAAGCTACTAAGTTAGAGACACTAACAACAAATGCTGATTAAATGGATTGGAAATATGGGACTGGATCTGGGATGGGTTAAGGGATGTGATGTATTTACACTCTATTGTTAACATAGCTGAATCCATCTCCGATTTACTCAGAAATGTAACAAATCTTTTCCGCAATCAGACCTTGCAACTGGGTAGAACCTCCCTTATACAAACCTGGATTCCTGATCCTTCAGGAACTGTGATCTTCCAGACACAGTTGAGGCTGTTGAGGTAAGGTTCAGGAAAGCCAGGAGATAAGATGGTGCCAGTTCGATAGGTTAGATTGCCTCCACACGGAACTGCAAGAAAAAAAGGACAGGAATGAAAAGACATCAGACATATTAGCAGCGTGCCAAATAAATCATGGCTACACACTGGATGTACAAAGATGCAGGGAGAGGAAGAACAGGTTAATTCATACAAGCATGTGTATATTTGCACACCGAAATGACTATTGAACATATGTTAATATTATTCTTCCTCCTTAATCTTTATAGATGTGATTCTTTTAGTGGGATTAAGGAAGAAGTGTCAATTTTGCAGCTGGATAAAGATCACACAACAAGTTGACCAAAAGATAAGAAAAAAACCATGACAAAACAGTTTCTACGTTCTGATTTTAGGACTCCTCGTTAAATCACAACTAAAATGGAAATGCACTTCATGACTACACACAGTCACAGTGTGATCACCCAAGTAAGCACACACGCATACACTGTAACACTCCACAAGGACTATTTACAGTGTTCCAACACTGTCCTACCAGCTTGTTCTGCACAGTCACACATCTGGTGACAGCACAGGAGCATCTGCTACAGCTGCACGTAGTGTGTGCGGGACTGTGTCTAGTGGATATCTCCATGTGATTGTGTGTGTGTGTGTGTGTGTGTGTGTGTGTGTGTGTGTGTTTGGGCCCGGCGCCTGCCACCTGTGTGCCGCGTGGCTGAATCTCGGTGTATCGCTACAGGCAATGGCTGGCAGCCCACATCTGTGTAAGGGTAACGAGGGTTTGACACTCAAGGCAGCGATGGGAGAGACCCACACAGCCAGGAGGAGAGACGGAAAGAAAGAGAGTGCAGAAATAAAGTACGGAAACAAACGGACAAAATGAAGAAGCCAAGAAAGAAAGAAAGAAAGCAAGACAAGCAAAGAAAGGAAAAACACACTCCCAGACAGACCAGCGGGTGTTTAAAATACATGTGTATGTATTTGTTGTCTGTGTTTGGGTATTCGTGCCCTACCTATACAGCTCGGTATGGAGCTGTTCCACTGTGCGAGGGCATTGGGAACTGTCAAACATTCAATGGCACTCGATCCCTCCAGCATGTAACCTGGGCTGCACTCAAAGCGGATTACAGCACCAACAGCAAAGTTGTTACCCATGCGCCGGCCATTTCGGGGCTCGGGGACTGAGCTGCACTGGGTGGCACTGGTCCTTGGCACAGCTTTGGAGAAACAGAGTGAAAAACAGGGTGACTACACGTTACTGTTGTTGATTTGAAGTCATTTCCTGGGACATCTCCAAGACAATAAAATGCTGCTTTGCTTCTCTCTGTTACGGATTATAGCAGTTAATGATAGATATTATTCTTTCCCCCAAACACTTCCTTTTTTTTGTAGGAATTTCTAACAATCTCACCACTTAATCAATGGAGTGATTTGTTAGAACAATTACAATGGGTGTCACATAATTCACATAATGATCTCACTGTGCCCCAAATACATAACACAGAATATGGCAGTCAGCTTCTCTCTGCCTTGTGGTTCCAATAAAATACAAAAAATTATTAATGTATTCATTAAACTTTCTGCAGAGCTCCCATTGCCTTTGGATATGTGCAGAAAGTGTCATTTCTCGTACAGTGCATTGTCTAAACAAAATAACAATTCAAGAGAGAAATCCCTCTTAGGGGAATACCAGAACTGGGGAGTTTAAGCACCAGCTTTTCAACAGACTGCTATACCTCTACAGTGGTAATGCTCCAGAGCACACACTTCTGCCGACACACACACACACACACACACACACACACACACACACACACAAGCACAACACAGCTGAAACAGTGGCTGAAGGTGAATCCTTTGGAAATCACTCAGCAAGTCATCTATTATGAAGGGGAAGTGCGGCTGTTAGAGTAGAGGGAATCCAAAAGAAACACACACACACACACACACACACTCACCCTGGTAGACCAGATGGAATCCTCTAGAGCTGGATTGGCCTTTGGAGGTGAAGTGGATCAAGACTTGGTTGGAGGTTGCCAATGGCAACGACTCGCCTGAGATGGGGAAAAGTTAAAGCCTGTTAGTTTATTTTTGTGTGGGTACATATCACCTACGCAGTTATATACTGCAGGTCTTTGAATATGGATATATTTAGAAGCTATGTTCGTGCACAGCATTGCAGGAAAGTGTGAAAAAATAGCATGTAGTCTGATTTCAGAGAAAATCTGCTGTTTAGTCCAGAACGGTGCCAGGTGACTTACTGTGATGAAAATATTAAAATCTTATAAGGCTTTATAAGGCACACTGAGTATATTGCAATATGCAAATGAATGGCGATGATCAAGATTATCCTAATATTTTAATATTTTACTTATCAGCTATTATTGAATAGCCAACGGTTCTGCCATCAGTATATCAAGTCATGTTGTTGGAGCTTGGAAGCTTTTGATCAGCAAATAAGCATTAAACATGTCAGCACACTGTCAAGTTCTGGATTTTAAAAATGTTTTTAATTTATGGTTAATTTCTTTGTCTTGTGCCAGATGGACTCTTGAACCACTCTGTGCATGTCCACAATTAACAAATGACTGGAGAATCTGCAGCTGGTTTCAAATGGCGCAGCAAGACTCCCAAGTGCTGCAGAGCTCCGCTCTTCACTTCATTGGCTGCGTGTGAAATACGGAATCAAATTCAAGGTTGGGTTTTCACACCTGCAGCGTGAGGCTCTCCACAATCAAGCCGGTGCTTACATTCAGGGCATACTGTACAGGCAGGACAGTAAGGTCACCTGACCAGGGCTTAGTGGCTGTCCATCTGTCAAAACCCAAGATCCAAGAGTGATGGCGCTTTTGTCTCTGTAGCTCCCAGGTATTTGAACAAATTTGGTCAGGTTTTGTTTCATTTGGCATCTGAAAACCTATTTGTACCGAAAGGCCTTTTATTTGTGTTCTGTTTGGTCTTTGTGTGTGAAGTAAATCTTTTTAATGATATGTTTTTAAATGAAATGTTAAGCATTTTGTAAGGTTTTGCTTATAATACGACATGCATACACCTTTGCATTATGGACTGTTTACTGAGAAATGTAGGGGTTCAATACTTTATGAGGCTACAAGATGTTAACTATAAAATGATTCCCCAAAGATAATTTAACTGTGTCAAAATTAAAGATCTGACGATAAATCATTTCTCAGACAGAGGGTATTGTATCACTGATTGCCTGATATCCTCATCGGCTTAATATAGTGGAATTAAACACAAGGAAAACCTCCATGATGTATCTGCTGTGGTGGAAAACTACTTGTTGACTGACGTAGAACATGTTACAAAGCGTGAGTGTCTCTGTCTCTGCCTCACTGTCTGTCTCTCAGTGTGCTGCTGACTGGCTCTCTGCAGTGGATCTCATTACTCTGCGTCTGCTTGCTGTCACACTGTAGTGGGAGGCAGACGTGCTTAACCCCAGAGGCATCTGTGTGTGTGTGTGTGTGTGTGTCTGCCTGTGTGTGTCAGTGAGTCTGTCCTATGCGGGCGTGTTTTGCTTTAGTTTTTCGAGTGTGAACATTTCTGTGCCTTTAAGTGCGCTGTCCTGAGATGACTCCAATGGCACAGTTTCTTAATGCGTCATCACCGTGACTGTTCAAGTTCCACTGTGGGATCCCCAAGGCATGCTGGGTAGTTTATTAGAGGAAGCCCTTCCTGCGTGCTATCATGGTGACAGTGTTTCATAATTTGCTGTGCTCTGCAGGTATTCATCCAGACAGATCAAACATATGTCAGCATGTAACTTATCAACCCCCTGGCCACGTTCCAGTGCAAACCACTTTGCCCTTAAAATGATCCTCTACGCTGGCATATGAAAGACTTACAAGGACAGATATGGCTTTGGCTGGAAGTCAATAATCAAAAGTCAGTGGCTGCTGTGTGTGTGCACTGGTTCAGATAGAGCAGTCATGGGGAAAATGTCAGAGATTAACGCTCCAGCTGTTAAACCATAACTCAAACAGGTTTGGAGTTAAAGAGTTTTATAGGAAAGTGAATTTTACATTATACAAATAAATCAATTGCTTTTATCCAGCAGCATGCTTGCAGTGAAACAAACATAGTAAATGCACATTAAGATTAAAAGTGGACAAATGTAAATGTAGTTGAAATGGACTCTCAAGCCACACTTAAAAAGGAGAGGCCAAGAGAGTGACAATTCAATTCAATTAAAACATTTGCTTAGATTAGATAAATGTCCTTTTGTCCACTGTGCCTACACGCCGTCTATGTTTCTTTTCCAATTCCAACCTTTATCATGCACCTTTTCAACTCTCCCTTTCCTGCCATTTAATTCTGTTTGTCACCACCGCCTCCGATAATCCACAAACACTGCCCTTTCATCTCAAAAAGAGTGATTTGCCTCGCCAGACATGACGGAAATAAAAACATACTGTCAAATGCGATACTGAGAATTGTTTCATTTAATATGCTCTTCAAGGTCAGCAAAGTCACAGCAAACTGCCTTGTGTTTTGGCCACTGTGCTTTACCGTCCCTGACAAATAATATCCTGCCATCAACTAAAATACTCATCATCTAACTATATATTTACTGCACGTAATGAGAGCTTGTATATTTAGACTGTGTGAGGAGGTGGGGGTGTTCGTGCTTTATAAAGCTCGCAGATGTGTTAGTCAATTTGCGAGCGTCAGTGTATCTGTATGGTAGATGCAGGTACACACTTCTGGATTATGCTTAATTCATGCTAGTTATGCCTGCGCGGTCTGTCTGTGTGGGCTAAAAGTCTCTCTTCCCTTGCCAAAGTGTGTCAGCTCTACTCTGCCATGCCTGGTTAGAGAGCGCTGTGAACCTGCCGCCAGGAGTCCGCCGTTAATATAGCGTCCTGTTTATTGAGCTGTAAACTGGATTTTCTGAGGCTTCCCTGGACACAAATCAAAGTAATAATTTCGCTTCTGTCAAACCGCAGGGCTAGGGCTAGGCTGAGATGGAGAGCTGCCCTGACCTCACACACCTTTTCACTCGACCCCTGTTGAAAAGGTCGATTCTCCCCATTCAAGCTATTTTTATTGTAGCCCATCGACACAGTTGTGACATTTATCACACTCATGCAATTTTACAATACTGTCATTCGAAATCAGTTGTTCTTCAATTAAGGAATAAAAATGAACTACGATGGCTATTTTGGCAGCCCTCGCTTCATTTAGTTTAGATTTAGATAAAACTAAGATTAGGGTTATGCTCAAATAAAGGTAAAGAATAAGATCAGTGTAAATTTAGGGTTGGGGTTTGGACCTAGAGTAACGGTTTGATTGATGTTGGGCTTCCAGGTATATATATCATTGCTGGTATTTCTCACCATAACTGAAGTATAAAATGTGAATAATTAATCAGAAATGGTACAGATTATCATTTTTTTGCTATCATTCTTTAATGTATGTTAGATAGTTTTTTAATAAGATAATAAAAACTAAAGGTATTACAAAGATGGCATTTGGCCATCTCTTTATGCTTATTTGAGGTAATTACGGCATGCCATGGAAGGGGCAAAAACCTTGGCATGGTTTTACACCATGGCATGAATACACAGCTGCAAGCTGGAGTTAAAAGTAAAACAAAAGATATATATAATATATATATATTAACATAATACCCATGATTAAATGTTGTAATTCACTATTTATGATAGTTGCTCTAATGTTAATGCAGCTTTGAGTAGGTGTCTTTGTTTCAGGTCTTATTTTTCTTGATGAAAGGGAGTGAGGAAATCTCATTTACCTGGCTTAAAACCGGCCCACAATGTTTCTGTGTGTGTTTGTTTGCCTACATAACTGAAGCTGACGCATGTGTTTGTGTAATAACAAGTCAGGTGTACGTGCATGCGAGTCTTCTTGAGCCTGTCTACTGATCCGTTATCCCTGCGACTCTTTAAGTTGTTGGTGTCACTGTTGAATTGTTTTACAGCTCACTGGAGCCCACCTGCAGCTGCAGCAGCTCTGCCTGTGTCAGCAATTTGCACCGGAGTTTAACTGGATCCTTGTTAAAGGGATGAGGCTAAGACAACAATAGTTTTATTTAGTCTCCTGTCATGTCAAAAAATAATGACCAGAAAGATTGAATAGTCAAATCAGATTTGCTGATTTGTTACATGCTGGTGCTGACTTCTGTTATATTTAAATTATTCTAACAGAATCGGCAAAGCGTGTATGAGTCATGTCTTGCCTACCTGGACTTCAACGTAAATAGCTTCTATTTTCCAAAGTTTGATACCTGCTAAAATATCCGCATAGCAGCCACCTGAAAATGTGAATGCATTCAGGCATCTGAATGTGTGTGTCTTTGTTTAAGTACCTGTGTGTGCTCCAGAAAGGGAGCTGAGAACACGGGAGTGCTGTGTGGCCCCATCATAAACCTCTACAATGTCATTCAGTGCTGTCTGGAAGAAGGCGAATTGGCTGAAGACCACTAGAGGAGACAGATATGGACAGAAAATTGACATCAAAGGAAAAAGAAATTAGCTTAAATTAGTGACTGTATCTCAGTCACACTGAAAACTCTAAAGTCAATTTGAAATTACTCAGAAAAAAATAGAACTCCAAAGTATCCACATTGAAAAGAATGCTACCAACAGCACTTTCAATCAAAATGTCTCTGAGGTGGATAATACCACCGTTTGTGACAACACAACCAAAAACTGATATTACACGACTAGATCAGCAATACTGTCTGGGCTTGATGGCTTGTCAGTAGATGAAAGGCTTTGCCAATGACAGACAATGTGCAGCTAAAGCTTTCATCCTTTGGAACCCTTTCTACTGCTATTGCCTGAACATATTCATCCCTTTCACATCTAATCTATGTCTAGTTTATGTGCTGCAGATATTGCAGGTTAAAAAGAAGGATGAGGGAGAGGGCACAGAGTGGTGCGACGGTAGGAACTTATCTTCTGAGTTCCATTTGTACAACATGACTCAGCATCTGTTTTCTCCTGCTTAAATTCAGCTGTTTCATCCATCCATCCATCCATCCATGCATCCAGCCATCCATCCATGAGAAGACAGTGGTTGCAGTGACACCCACCCTGTCCTCTGAAACGAGGAAAATAGCCTATCATCAGAGGTGGTGCATCAGCTTAATGAGAAGCGGCAAGAATGGAGGCTAGAGCAACTTTTGCTCTGCAAGACAAAGTGTGTTACGCCTTGGGCCACGCTGTCATTTCCCAGAAAAATGCAAATGTGGACTTTAATTATTTCAATTTCCTCTCTCGCTTTGACTTCACTGAGTGAAATATGTTGCCGACAGGGTCCAAGAAGGATGGGTGCCCACTCATTTTGGAGCAGCGCCGGATCTCCGAATGGGCGTCGTGACCTCGACATTCAAAGGACTGGGGGTGAAGTGCCCCAAAGCCAAACACATGCCAGCCGCTGCTGTTTAGTGTAATTTAACAATGATAGGACTTGAGCTTTCCCTTAGAGAGGCACAATGCTGGTAGCTCATTGAAGAGCCAGAGGGAACAGAAAAGGAAGCAGGTGACAAAAAGAGAGAAAGACAGACAGAAAGTCAAGCAGAGAGACATTGTGGGAAAATAAGGGAAACATGCTTGCTCTGCATTTGCATGTTTGAGCTGTGTCACAATTCTGTATTGTTTTTCTTTCTGAATAATTTGCTGCTCCTACAGTATCAGATTACATATTGGAAGCAAGCTGTGACCTTTAAGATGGAAATGCCAAAAAGCAGTGAAACTCCAGGAACTCTGGATCTTCCAGACACCAATTATTTTTTGGTGTGTGTGTGTGTGTGTCTGAGACAGACATATTGTGTGCCTGATGTGTAAGATAGTGATTAAATTGCTCCACCAAAGAAACATGAAAAAATGCGTGTGGCAAAATGACAGATGGATACGGGAACTATCAATCACTGTGTGATTTTACCGTGTGTGGAAAATTTTGAACAAAAATAAAAAATTTTGTTATGACTACAGTGTGTGTGGGAGCTTTTACAGGTTTTACACAAACATGGTTTCTCCTGCGCATCTGTCACTAAGAATATTCAGGTGTGAAACAAGCTCAACTGTTTGCTTCTTACTTTTATTAGTTTCCACAGTGAAAGAATATGTAGCATTGAGTGAGCCACTTGAGCATGTAGTTTGAGCTTGATAACGGCATTTTGTGCATTATAGAATAATTGCATCTTAATTCAACACACATAATTACCCACCTGTACATGCTCACAGGCACTCGCAAAAATGCACAAGTCAAAGCCTGTTAAGAAAAAGGACCAAATACCATAATACATCACTCCTCCTTGGCTTACCATAATCCTTGGGCACCACCACGGAATACAGACAGGTCCGTGTGCTGCTGTAGTTGCCAGGGTAACCAGGAGACAAGACCACTCCCTCCAAACCTGAGTACTGTCCTCCACACGGAGCTAGGGAGAGAGACAGAGATGAGACATGAAGAGACAAGGCAGACAGCAAAGGAAGGCCTAAAGCCAATAGTATAAGATTCCATTTCTCCCCTACCTCCTGCTTTTCCATCCCCTCTCTTCCATTACTCCTAAATTACTTTTCTTGTCTGATTGGGCATTGGGTGGAAGATGTCCCTGGTGTTTGCCACAGTGAAATTGCAATGTTTTCCAAGTGTCCCTCTGGGTTAGCCTGGGTGAGATGAGGCCCGAATCTCCTCTCCTGCTTAAAGCCCCTAAAAATGCTCTCCGCGTGCTCGTGTCTTTGTGCAAGTGCTGATCCCATGCATGTGAATGCATGTTTTGCTTGCGTGAAAATGTTTGTGGCGTAAGCAGGTACTCCGCCTGACATATAACTGAGGCTTCACACTGTGAGAGCCAAATTCGGTGGCGTCTGGGATCTTTCACCAGCGTTCCAGGGGAATGTGCACAGCATGTGGTAGTCATGTCGTGGGAATGTCAGAGAACAGCCAGGGTGACGCAGGTTTCGTGGTGAGTGTAAGGAGCAGATATGCAAAATAAGAAGCTCTCTTCAAACTGCAGATTAAATTAAAGCTACACCCTCACATCTATTAACATTAGCAAAATCCACATGGCTCTACACATATACCTTTAGGACACAACTCTGTGCAACAACCACATAATCATAAATGCATGTTTACATGTGATAAATTTGCAAGCACTGATGTGGTCTGTATTCCTATCCACCGTCTCCAGATGTCAGTGTTTACCAATGCAGATGGGTTTGGGTTTGTTCCAGCTCGGTTTGCCGTCTCCCCCCATGATGCAAGTGAGGATTGGGTCTCTCTCTAGTGTGTAGCCACTGTCGCAGTGGTAGGTGACAGTGGAGCCCAGCTTGAGGTCGGTGCCCACCCGTGTCCCATTGCGCACCAGGCCCGGCTCGAAGCAAGACTCCCTGGGGTTCTCTGTGGAGAGAGGTAACACGGTGGAAAATCAGAGTCAGAAGGGAATGCATGTTGGTATTCAATAAAAGGGTTTTTGCATCAAGTTGCTGCGATGATACTGGAATGGAAATTGTTTTCCGCCTAAGGTTCCCGGTGTTCTCGGATTTCTTACTTCCTTTACTCGTTCCCCTTTTCTCTCTACTGTGCTGTAGCGCTGTGCTTTCCTCTTTCAGTAAATATATCTCACTGACTGCCACTTTTCTCTCTAGCCCTCGATGGTGCCCTTTCATCTGTGGCTGCTGGAGGTATGTATGGCTGTGGAGACAGACAGGCAGCTGATTGAGAGCGGCATTGCTCTGGCCCAAGGTCTGCTGACTGCACACAAAGCTTCGCGGTGCAGTCAACTAGAGAAGACAGGGCACATACGCAAGCTTTCTCTCGCGAACACACACACACACACCGTTACCTTCAACACACTCTCACACACTGTATCTAGCCACATATCAATCACAGGAAATACTTTAACAATGGTCAATCGGGACGTCAACAAAAAAGAAGTCTCTTTACTTCTTTCTCATGCCAGTGGTGTTTTCAAAACCAATATTGTTACCTGTCTCAGATCTGATAGTGTTAATCTCCTTTTACTTTAATGAAGAAGACCGACATGTTGGAGGTGATTTTTACGTTAGTTTTCTCGATCCACCATCTGCCATTTGGAGAAGCAACAACCTCCTCCTGTTGTGTCCCATCAAGCAAATTCCCTTTGTTCTATAAAACAAGCACATATCCTGCAGAATCTTCTGTGTGTGTACTAATTATAACAAAGTCTATGTCTAACTAAAGTTCTAATGATTCATTAATGATAATATGCACATGTAGCACCTTGGATAAATACCTAGTTTCTAAGCTGAAGGGCTGGGGACCTGCTGACCAGGCAAGAGACCGCCCTTCATGGCTGAACAGAGTGCTGAGGGCCGGGCATGAGGTCTGTCTGTCACCCAGGGCACCTGTTCTAGACAGGTTGGGCCCTTTCATGGGCTGATTTAGACCTGAACCTTCCCTCGCGGCCGCCTCCTCCATTAAACCAGCACACCTGGCAAGAGACAGCGGAGGCATGATGGATGTAGCAGCCATTAGGTGTGGACTGGCCCTGGACACAAGCTAGTGGTGAGAAGGACGGTCACTGCTATGAGGATGGCCGATTTAACAAGCCTTGTCCTGGGACATTACTAGGTGCGAGAGAAAATGGACAAGTGAAATACTAAAAGGAGTATAAGTGATGCGATATCGAGTGAAAATGAGCATAGGTTGCTGAAGGAATTGAACAGATGTGAGTATGAGCGAGCTTGAATGTGTGTGCATTTTCTGTGTGCATCTGTCTGTGCATGTGTCTATGGGTGTTATTCAAATGTGGCTCAGGCATGGAAAGTTTTCGTCCACACATTTCCCTGGAGAGCCTAATCAGACGTGGCCAGAGACATGGAAACAGAAAGACACAACTGTTGCTTGGTAAAGAGGCTGAAAGCACCTCAGGCACATTTTGTAACGCAATTTTCAGTGGCGGGCCGACCAAATACTTGCTGGGCCAATTCCTCAACTTACTGCTTCCTCACCAAACGGACCCAAACGCGCAGCAAAACATGCTTTTGTGCCATGTTGTTTGTCTGAAACTGAGGAGGTAATTTATGTGTTATTTGGTTATGGTTCATTAGTGTGGAGAATTGGAAGTGGGGAGAGGGAGTTTTTCTGAGCCACACACTGGGTCCATCTGCTCCACCAGATTGGCCATAAAATATCACACACTGTATCGCACACTGCAGTACATATTACTGGGACTGAGTTAAGGGGTATGCGCAGTAACATTGTCTCACCAAAACACTGCTTCACCCCATTTATGTACAATTTGCAAATGAATACCAGAGCTGTATGACATAAACAGGAAGCGTTCTGAAATCAGTTGGTTTGTTTATAAAGATCAAATCCCATCTGAACACCAGCCAAGTAACAGAGAGCTCAGGGTCGATCTGGGAATGGTTAAACGTCTTGATACCTTAAACAGCTCTAATTGAGGCTGGGAGATTTAGGAAGATTTAACAGAGTTCTCTCAAGCAAAGCCCTTAACAAAAGAAATCCCTGTCTAAATGAGAGCTTGTTCAATGTCTGTATATTTGTTAGGAAAAGGCTTAAAGATACAGGCACTGTGGCATTCCCCTGTCACACTGAAACACAAATGCAGAAAGCACAGATGCGTTGCGCTCTCCCTAAACCAACTGGACATCTTTCATGGATGTCTGTGATCATTCTGCACCACGCGTGCAGTACAGGGCACCTCGTGTGAGCAAATAAATCTGGGTCCCCCACACAGCGTGCTGCGGTCAGCTAAGCTCAGTCATGAAGCAACAAAAGATTGTTTGCTCTAATTTATGAGAAGCCTTTTGTGCAGCTGCAACACACTTATCAAAAACAGCTTAAGCACACATGCTGTCGGCTTTTCATTTTCATAATTCTTTGTGTTAGTCGGCTACTACAGGAGGTGTAGATCAATGATGATGCCCAAGCAGCGCGCCACACAAATGGGAGGGTGGTGATCAGGACGCTGCTGCACAGACACCCCTTTCTTTCTCTGATGCAATTTTCACACCACTAATCTCACTCGCTTTGGACAACACACAAGAGAAAGTTAAAAAGAAACCATCTGCAAGGTCGATAAGCAGCAGAGGGTAAATCCATTCTCACTCTGCCAGAGGAAGACTTTTAAAATGTGAATTGTTTAGGGGATAAAGCCTCACATACTATTTAAAATTCACACTTTTGTTCAGAATCTTACGACGCAGGAGTTGAAAAAAATGATGAGGATAAACTTTTCCACATGCAGACACAGATGTTTCCACTACTTTGATAGTTCTGTCCACTTAGCCAAATGCTGCCATTCATTCCTCTAAAAAATAAAAAAAATAAAAAAAAAGTGCCCACCTGTGTACTGCAGCACAAATCCATTGCTGCTGAGGGAAGCGTCACTGCGGAAGGCCAAGAAGAGCGTGTTGGAGCTGCTCTCAATGCGATCTGGAACATCCGTGCCATAGAAACTACCCAGCAAAGGGCTGAGGGAGTCCGGCCCATCGTAGATATGTAAGAAGTCATAACTGGGCTCCAAGCTGAACCTGGATTCAGAAGTGTAAATAAACATTAATAAACATTTGAGCTCTAATACGTTAACAACACACTTCACTGGCATCATTTAAAAACAGAGAATTCATAATTCTATTATGCCCTCATATGTATATATATATACACACAGTATATATATAGTATCATATACATATATATGAGGAAATAGGCTTAAACTCACACACTGTTTCTATTGTGTATTGCTGTATAAAATATAACATGGATAGAAATCTTTAACACACATGTTGCTATTAGTGGGCTACTGAAGCTTACTGGTTGAAGCTAAGCGCGATGACATAGTCCTGTGTGACAGCAACTGTCCAGTCACACTCCCTTCCATGGGGGTACGGTTCAGGATAGTCTGGAGACAGAATCAGCCCACTAGGACCTGTCAGGTTCCCGCCACATGGAGCTATGAACAGGTAGGAACTGATTAGTTATTGCAACGGTAAACAACACTGTAACATCTGTTTTTGGTTATTAGAAACCTGCTGCCACACACATTTTTCAAACATGGTTTATCATCTAATTTCAACTTTATTCTGTCTGTTTTTAATTCAGAGACTGATTTGCCTTATTCTGACAATAAAAAGTTTTTTCTCAACTACTTATTGAAAATGAGCCGATTGTCACTGGGACAGAAATGTTCATATAAGGTATATATATATATACACCCAGTATGACAGTACTAGTAGAAAATTACAAACATGTACAAAGGTTTTAAGAAACACCAACTTTCAAGATAACAAATACATTGTTTAAACTGTCTCCTGCAGTATATGGCTTTCCAGCAGGAAGTCGCAGTGACAGGTGCTTAATTGAGACATAGCTAATGCCCATTGACACTGCTTACCATGTTCTCACTTGCAACTCAGAGAAATGTTCTGCTCAACTTCTCACCGAAAAGAAAATCTAAGCTAAGCGCTAATTAAACAAGGCAGCTAATTACAAGGTCTTATTAGCCATTGTTAATTTACATTGTTTTGTAGAGCACCAAGTGGGGTCATATATAAGAGGAAGACTTTAAAAGAGTAGAGGTCTGACTGAGAGGTCTGTGTTGTTATTGAGAAACAGGATAATCAGATCTGTCTGTCTGCTGCAGCGACTTCAGGAATCATCTAGGGAACACGGCAATCGGGTTTACCACTTAAGGTTCACTTAAGGAGTCTGTTAAGTAATCTCATCAGGAATCTGTACTGTCTACCTGCTTCAAAAGTCAGACAGACAATAGAGGTGATACAGAAGACCGCATTATGCAGGTTGTAGGGCATAACATTTTTAAAGATAACTTTTCTCTTTATACTTTTCTTTACTAATTATATAATTTAAAATATCATGGCCACGTAAATTTTGCACACAGAAACGTTGTCAGCGTTAAGCAAAACTGCATGCATTGCATGTTCTTATTACTTATTACTCAGTAGTAGTATGTGGCAACATACACTGAGGCAAGCTCTGATTATAATCCATGTAGCATCAATTAGCCAATACTGGCGATTGCGTGCTGTGTTAAGTACCTGTGCATGTAGGAGGGTCTGGCTGCCAGAAGAAGCGACCGTTGATCTCAGTGCAGGTGATCCTGTTGGCCCCCTGCAGGATGTAGCCAGGATCACACTGGAACACCACATGGTCCCCAGGCTCCCTGCTGTCACCGCCCCGGGTCCCATTAGTAGGCATGCCCGGGTCATTGCAGGAGGTTGCAGTAGAGACTAAAGGAGCAAGAGGAGGCTCAGTCATTGCAATGATGTGAAAATGGTCCACAGTTACAACATGAAAAGGGTTTTATTGTCATAGTTTTGTTGATTTTTTTGGAGAAAATTCTGATTATTGCTTGTCCATAATCAGAGTATAACAAATCATAACATAAAACCAGTGCCATAAGAAATATTATATCTTGCATTTAACACATACATACACACACTTCTCCCTCCCAGACATAGACAGGTCCTCCAACATCCCTCCCCCCCACAAAGTAAAGTTAGAATATATATGTGTTAAGTACCTGTGCATTGGAAGAGTTAGCAAATTAAATAAATCCCATGTAAGTCATCCGTGGATCCTATGGTCCTAAGTCCTGTGGAACAGCCGTGAGTTACCTCTCATGGCATAGGTTATTTTCTCCAAAGGAGCACAGAACTGACCTCATTAATCCATTGAGTAATATTAGGGGTATTACTGCCATAGCTCACAGTTAAACCTGTCAGTGGTGAACGTTGTCTCTCTCTAGACCCAGTTTCCACCCATGCTCATCTAACATTTCCTTCACCCCCCCCTCCCTCTCTCCCATCCTCCGATCATCCATCCTCCTCACCGGAGAACTGCAGAGCGAAGCCCTGCTTGCTGGTGAAGAAGTCTGTGGTGAATTGCAGGCTGACAGTGTTGAAGGTGCTGTGGGCATCTGGCGGCAGGGATGAGCCACTCAGCTCCCTCAGCAGGACCCCACCATCCTGGGGCCCATCCCAGATCCGAAGCACGTCGTGGACCTCTTCCGTGTGGAAAACCAGGAAATGCAGACTGTTAAAGACAAAGACAAGAAAGCTTAGAGGCCATGACAGTTGATAGATGCCTCTCCCTCTGATATATTTAGGCTGTAACCTCCATGAATCTCCCCTTACATTTCAGTCTTGCAGAAAGCAACCTCAGGCAGACAAAAAGCTGAGTATTTTCTCACAGGAAAAAATTTAAGTTGCCTCTGAATGTTGCCACCTCCTACTTGCATTTCATTTTGCTCAAACAAATCTTGGGTCCTTTTAATGGAAGGTAATTGTAGCTGAAGTCCGTCTCCTGCAGGTTTTCCATTAAAAGCTTTAGTCAAGAGAATAATCTAGACTCCAATTGTTCTGTCACATAATGTTGGTGGTACATAGACTGGGGTATTTGTAAAAGTCTTCGGAATCCTGTATCTTTCTAAGAGGTTACTATCAAGGCTCAGTATTTTCTTTGTATTATATGGAGACTAAAATTAAATATCATAATTATAAAGCAGAAAGGGGGAAAACAAGAGAAATCATAGCTTCTAGCAATATAATTCACAATTTCTAAAATGTAAAAAGGGATGAGTCAGAGCCGAGGATGAGGAATTAAATGGATTTAATAAAACTACTGAGTCAAATCAATGCACACACTACGGAGTAAAATCACTGCACACAAGGTAATAATGTGATTAAAGAAGACAATAAGAATAAAGGAAAGACAAAAACATGGTTATGGGCAGGTATAACAAATAGCATTTTAAAGTGAATCACAGACGCCAGATCCAGAGCATTCAATGGATGTTCCACAATGTCAGTCAAGCAGATACGTCTGCCACGGCATTTAATAGTTTCAGTCTAGACATCAGAAAGATGATTCTGTCAAAATATCTATCCTTCACTTTGCCGCAGACAGCTGTCAGCCAGCTGGTGGTCCACTGGATGTGAAATGCACCGTTGTTTGTGTTGTGTGTGTTTGTTATGTGGAAGTGCGGCAGCCTAAATGCAGTGGATTCATAATGATATATTGCTCAGAGTCACATGTGTGAGCATGTGCAAGTACGTGTTTTGGACAGGCTCAGCGGGACTAAAGGGATCGAAAGTGGTATCTTAGAACAAATAAGAGACTGGCAGAAATGTTGACATGGGCCACTCAAGGTAAAGGACTTATTAGAAGACAGGATTCTCAGCAGCTTTATCCTCTCAAATACACTGTTCAAAAAGATTAAAGGAACAATGGTAATCTCTGTCCTAGTCATCGGGATGAAATCAGGGAACTTTGTGCGTTTAGTATACTCAACCCACATAAAACACATAAACACACACACACACACACACACACACAGACCCTTGAGCTACAGATGATAGCAACAAGTTCCCACCGTTTCTGCATAATTGGTGTCAGACTCCGATTCCCATACTATCTGATGTGTGAGCAGCAGCCAGAGGCTACTTAACAATGTGCCGAGTGTGTGGATACTGTACATAATAGGCATGACTTGACAAGTCATGCCTGTGAAAGAAGTGCACATAAAACAAACAGATGCAGACAGGTACAGCGGTACATATTCGCAAAAATGTACACCGATAGGTACATTTGAAGGGTATGCTGCATTGCACGCCCGTACATAAGCATCCACGCCTGGGATGCGGAACAGAGACACACATACACACATTATCCTCCTTATCTCTGTGGAGCAGCACATCACATGTTTCGAGCGTTCATCATCTGAGAACTAGCATAAAAATTAATCATATTCTCTTACAACTCATCCCTCTCCTTACAGTTCTCTTGCTAATATTCACTGAAGCACTGACATACAGTAATCATTCAAAGCTCAATGAAAATAATAACATTGTAAAAACACAGCAACACATTACTAATACATGTGAGCTGTTAAGAGGAGATATGCTCAACCTGTCCTCAGTACTCTGATCCTCACTGGATCACTCACTGGGTTGAATGAGGAGTCAATAGGTGAAGAATTTCTCATATAACTCTAATACTAGTTCCGCTATATACCATTATATTAGGAACAAAGTAAAAAAATGTTTTGTAATATACTACTCTCCCACTACCATCCTGGTTATCCCCATCACTTCCAGCAACCAAAGGTTATGTTCAAAGGCTTCCTTCCCTGTCATGTAAGCGCCTCAGGTAGACGGATGCTTGTTATGCAAATGCTGTTGTGAAACCCTTAGGGCTTTTTAGCTACGCTCCACCTCCCCCCATAGCATAGACAGGAGACAGGAGGTGTTTCACAGGATTTGTCAGCATGAATAAGACAAAAAGAGCATGTTTTTCCAAAATGTGTACATGTGTGCCTTCCCGCATAATGTGCGTATGTACAGCACGTGTGCACGTGTGTGTGTTTTCGAGACAGCATTAAGGATGTGAATGAGCCTGAAATGTGGCTCTGGGGATTTGCATGAGCAATGTCGGAAGCAAGCAAGTGTCATGTGTTGGATCCATGGTCGTGTGCTGATGGGTCTTATGTTCTAATGCAACCTTCAGGACTGTCAGACACGGAATGGCATCATGGTCTACTTACAGATTTATGTGTTAAAAGGAAGATGGAAAGGTGGGTGGAAAGGAAGAGGTACGTTGAGGGAAAGCAGAAGGTGAGGGAGGGAACAAAAACAAGACCGACGTTAATCATTGCTGGGTTGCTGGAAGAGGAGGATGATGGCAGGAGGATAAGAGGTTGATGGAGAGCAGAGGAAGCTCTGAAGGATGGAGGGATTTGTGCTGAGCGGTCGGATGGATAGGATGGACATGGGCTGCATATTAGGATAATTGGTTCCTTTTATATAAGATCTAAATAGCCTATCTCTCCTTGTCACTGCCTGACAGTAAAGTTGCAGGGGGGGATAAGGAGATAGCAAAAAAGAGAAGATGGTGAGAGGATAAGAGTGATGCAGGAAGGTAAGCAAGAAAATATGTTGATACTGGCATGTTCAACTCAGTGGTCTTTAACACGTAGGGCGTGTGGAATACACTTTTCCTTTAATTAACCTATCGCATTTCTAAATACTTTCTTTATGGCAATTTTTCTTGCTTTGTAAGTGATGCACATCCTGTCTCCACAGCAGGTGCAGGTTCACACTTGTTAAATGCCAACAAAATGTTTCATAGCTAGTCATCCAACTGTGTTCATGGCAGGGGAACTAAGAAAAGAAGTGTTGGCGTGCAGTGGGGAAGGTCCATTTAGAGATAAACTTAAAACAAAAGCATGGTGGAGTGGGTGGGAAACATGAAGGATGAATAGGTTGAACAGGTTGAGAGAAGAGGAATTACTGTATGTCTCATCGAGGAAAAGGAAATGTGGGTCTCTGTGTGCAGTTCCATGTTTTGTGGAATCATAAAAAGCCATGTTTTGAAGTTTACAGCTAAGGGCTCTCCTTTACACTTGACCCCCTCTTAATGAGATAAAACAGTTCAGTCAAGTGCAAGTGTCAGAGGAATCGCTGCGAGGAGATAATGTTGGGAACAGAGGATTGGAAGAGATTTCTCACGTCTTTTTTTTGATTCTGCCTTAATTATTTTGTATTCATATGAGATAAATAGAGAGAGAAACAGAGAGTGCTGAGACTTTCCCATATGAATGCAGAGTAGTCTAGCTGCAATCACGAGACCTGTGGGGAGTCTTCAGAGTATGTCTATGTGTGCACGAAGATGATAAATAAGAAGGTATATCAATGTGTGTGGTTTGATGGAATAAGGAAGAAGACAGATGTAGAGCAAACATATACATACACGCACCTATCTGCTATCTCGCAACTAATTGAGAGGCAATGTCACACCGAGAGCTGACCTCATCAATATGTGCGGATGTGGCCCATGAGGTGGGGCTGTCCCTGTGGGGCAATCCATCAATGTTGAGACACATCCATACCATGGACTTTAAAAGACACCAAGAACACCAGACAGTGCAGCCAACACAGGGGGGGTTGTATTGACACCTGAACCAAGCTGTCGCCACAGGAATCTTTGTCCAGTTCATGCACTGCGAGGCACATGATGTAATAACATGTAACACGTAAGCAGTGTTAGCACAGAGATAAAAGAACAGTCACAATGATTCTTACACTAGAAAAGGTGTAAAACTTGGGAATTGAAACAATGATGAACAATTGAAATAATTCAAATGTAAAACTTGTAAAACACTTTAAAAAGAATCTGTATGTCGAGTGGTCTGGACCTCGAATTGGTTCTCAGGGATGACACAGAAGCGCACACACGCGAACAAACTGGGAACACATAATATTTAAAACTTCATTTTGGGCTGTGCGAACCTAGTGATACGTATGTGCATAATAACTTGAGACTGAGGACAATATTTCTGTGATAGAGCATGACAAATGGGGGATGCATTGCACTGTGTGTGGAGCGGACAAACCGGGACTCCTTAGTTATTGTCCTCGGGGACTTTAACAAAGGCAATCTCACCCACGAACTCCCAAAATACAGACCGTTTATTAAATGTCAGACCAGAGAGGAGAATGTTCTGGATCACTGTTACACTACAGTGAGCAGTATCACGCCGTCCCCCGCGCCGCACTGGGCCACTCTGTCCACGTCATGGCCCACCTGATCCCTGCATACAGGCAGAATTTAAAGATCTCTAAACCTGTTGTGAGGACATCAAAGCTGTGGACCAGTGAAGCTAAGGAGGATCTTCGGGCGTGCTTGGACTGCACTGACTGGGATGTTTGCAGGACTGCTGCCAACAGTCTGGATGAGTTCACAGAGGCAGCGACGTCATACATCAGCTTCTGTGAGGGCTGCTGTGTCCCGACAAACCCTGGTTCACAGCTAAACTCAGACGGCTAAGGTTGGGGAAGGAAGAAGCGTTCAGGAGCGGGGACAGGGCCAGGTTCAGGGAGTCCAAGTACAGGTTCAGCAAGACGGTGAGAGAAGCTAAACGACTGTACTCTGAGACACTCCTACGGCAGTTCTCAGCTAGCGACTCTGCATCTGTCTGGAGGGGGCTCAGGCAGATCACCCCCCATCCCCCCCATCAACAACCCGCGCCTGGCCAACGACCTGAAAGACTTCTACTGTCGCTTTGAACATCAGTGGGACAGTCCTGACACCGTCCCCCCTGACAACTACACCATCCCCTGTGGCGATTATTAAGAGCGGATGCAGAAAAACCCAAACATGATTCGACATTCGATGATTGACCAATCAGATTCTTAAATTCTTAGTTGGGGACACTCCTACAACTTGTAGATGAATACTTCATTGTTCAGTGTACAATGTGGCCTAGATCCCTCTTATGATCTCTGCAGCAGTAACCACTGAATGTTCCATCTGTGAAATGGCTCATTGCCTCCCTTTTCATCTTTATTCCTTTTATATTGTTATTATCTCTTTATATCTGTATTCCACTCTCTGCCTCCCACCTGTATTCTCTCTCCATCAATAACTCTCGGCAAATCGCTCCTGGTTTCTCACAAACTCAGTGTGGTTTGATTAGTGTTCCACCTTCAGCTACCGCATTTGATATACAAGGAATCCCAGGGCTGATGCATTGCAAATTCTTCGAAATAATGAATTGCGTGGGTAAGATCAAAGGCATTGATACGGAACATACCTTGCAAAGGATTGCTAGCAACCCAGAGGCATTGAAGGCACTAATGAACCTAAACTAGCAATCGTGAGGGACCTAGGAATGTCAGGGTGTGCAAGTTATGGGATAGCATGCACACGCAAATTCACGCAGACAACAACGCAGAACTGTACAACATTATGTAAAATGACATAGCGAACTAAAACTATAGAATGCAGTTTGAAAGTATTAGGGCACGTCAATAATTGTTGTGGATTTACTCCAGCACATTGAATTTAAAATGAAACGACGTCCAAACTGAAGCTAATAAGTGCCTGGGACAAGTACTGGCTGTGTGTGGAGGCCAGCGGGAGAAACACTCCTGCACACATGAGAGGCATACCCCCAGAGGTAACACCGGTTACTAGATACTAGATACTTTTTAGGTGTGTGTGCCAGGCGAGCAATTCTTATTGGACTGGGTCCGGTACCCAGTTGTTATTATAGCTACATCCATGATTTGCCATGCATTGGCAATGTATGTGTTCTGGTTGTCCTTATGAGTACCTAGCGCTGTGCATTATCAGCTCCTCCATCGTTGTTCTGTTTATTTGAAGGGAAAGGGTAACAGCTAGGGTTTGGATTATTGGGGTGGGTGAGAGGAGGTGAGGTAAAGAAAAGCAAGTTGTTTCAGTAACAGCACAATTATACCCACCAATTAAATCATTGGTCATTTGCATCAGTTGCATTTCAGGCAAAAATACTGCAACACTAGCCTAATAAGGGTGCTGTAATGGGCACATGTCTCTGTTCTTTCCTCTGGAAGCCGCAGGATGGAGCACATTTGCATACATGAATGTTCTATTATCATTGATTTAATGTATGAATAAAGTTTGCACACATGAACGCATGGAGAGTCAATGGAGGAAGGTAAATAAAGCTGCATGGACTGCAGTGGTGTGAAAACAGGGCATCTGGGCTGCTTGGCTCTGCTGCCACTACAACCCTGACCCTGTGGAGCTGCTTGAAAATGGCAGGCCATCACAATGAGTGGTCAAATTATGGAGAAAATGTCTTTGTTCAATAAATATAACAGGAAATATATCACATGCTACAGGATAACCTCAAGTATGCATCAACTACAACCTCTAGCCAAAATCATACACCTCACAGGATTTTGCATGCTTACATTTAACCGCATCAATAAAAGCAAAGCATATAACGAACATAAATATAAAAACCAAAATTGTCTTGAAATATTTGACTTTCTTTGGTGTAGTCTAAAAACTAGAGGCGCTGAAGTGGCATTTCCCTTCACCCCGTAGTAACTCAACTATTGGCCAAAAGCAGCTCACTGAAGATTGATTACACAGCAGCCTGTGAAAGTGATGAATACCACTGCAAATAGGGGGGCTAAATTGGAAGTATATTGAAAGGTGGTAGATTGAAAGAAAGCCTGGAAAAGAACATTGTAATCACAAACTACAAAGCAAGAAAAAGGAAACAGGCTATTGTTCAGACCTAATCGTGCTTCCAGGGGCGGCCTGAATGGTCCACATACAGTGCAGGTTATGCTCATATGGAGCTGGGTAGCCTGGAGACAGGATACGACCGGAAGGCTCATCCTTGATGGTGCCCCCACACTCCGCTAAAAAAAGAGGAGACCAGAAAGAGCGATTAAGGAGGTGAACAACATGTAGAGGAGTACAAGAAAAGAAAAATGTGGCGAATGCAAAATAAGTACAAGCTCATCAGTGTTCTGAAAGTCAAATAAATAAAGTATTACAAGCGGGGTTGACATACTAGGAACTGCATCATCCCACTTCTAGTAAAGTGCATTGTCAGTTAGCAGTCATGTGCTCAAATGTGCTGTTCTTCATCATCTTGTTTGCAATTTGAATGATAGGAGGGAGAGCAGCCAACTCAATATACTCTATGTGTATCTCCTTGGCTCAGCGAAGGCAATCCACCATCTCAACCAATTACCTCATCCTGTTGCCTTTGAAAGTTGATGGACAACACAGCATTCAATATATTAGACTTCAGTTCAGTGTAACTTTTAAAGGAGACATTTTGACTGATACGGCAGACAACATGGTAGGCAGTAGATCAAACCAACAGAGTGGAAGACTTGTCATGAATCACTTGTTCATCAGAGGAATGTCACTGAGTGTGGTTACGGGTGTGTTTGTAGTAGCGGTATTAGTAGACAATATGATGGTTCTAGTATCATATGACAGTTCAACAAGCCTCCCCGGGCTACACAACACATAATCAACATAAGCTCAGTCTCTCAAAAAATTGACAATAGCAACAACACAAAACACACATCTATGAAACTACACAACAAAATCAGAGGCCAAAGCATTTTGTCAAAAACAGTGGGGAGGTTTTTTTTTTTCTTTCCCAGCCTCAAGTAAGGAATTGCCATCAGACACACTCTGTGACTGAAAAGCAATTTTCAGCACCCCTTCAATTACCACCTTCTACCCTTATCCAAAAAGTGAATGAAAAAAAAAGGAACGAAAATGTTCTCCAACAACATCCGACTTGAAGTGTTTTTGTTCACATTTCTGAGGCCACCTCAACTGACAAGAGGAGGGTAAACGTGTCCTTGTTTTTTTTCCTTCCCCTGAGAGGAAAATAGA
Source organism: Gadopsis marmoratus (assembly GCA_036023855.1). NCBI lineage: Eukaryota > Metazoa > Chordata > Actinopteri > Centrarchiformes > Percichthyidae > Gadopsis > Gadopsis marmoratus. The sequence goes on along the minus strand of JAVQJF010056057.1, from coordinate 49,099 downwards.
TCCCTCAAACAGGAAAAAAATGGAGGAATCATAGTGACGATGATGGTCGTGAAATCCATCTGTGGCGAGCCCTGGGCTGAAATACCCCCCCTTTGGTTTCGCTCCTTGTGTCCCTCATGCATTATACATTTAAACAGCAATAATCACGAGGGCAGGCCTCTGATCATATTTGCTGTCAAAGCATAAACACATAAAACAATACACATGCACGCATACTGCGAAAAGAGTATGTGCATAGTTACAAAAACTATTTTAAAGATTTGCAATTTTTCTTTCGCTGTCTTGGAAGGAGAAAAATCAAAGTGTGAACATCTTAATCTTGTTGAGGTTTTAGTTGGACTGTTTCCCCTCTGTTATGCATTTCTTGTTGAATAAAACTTGCTGTTTCATGGGGTGAAAGTGAAGACAGTGATCTATCACTGTAAGACAAAGCCATCTCTTTCTTTCAGCCTTATGACCTAAGAAACTACTGCTCAGTGCTGCCATGGCAGTGTAACTCCCTCAGCTACTCTACCCCTTCAATCTATGTCTCCACATACATCTTTCTAAAATCAAGTTCTGCTTCTCTTTCTGCCTCACCCTCTTCTCAAAGTAGTGAAAGGCCTTATTCAGACTGTCAACCTAAATCTATTTGTTTGGCATATCCAGATATATATTCTATTCAGATTGATTTTAGAAAGTCTGGACAGCAAAAAAAACACATGAAATGTGATTTTTACAAAACTGATCCAAACCACACTTAGGTGGTTTGCGATTTCCCATCAGATTTCTACAGATCCAAAGCTCTGATCACTCAAATCACATTTCAAAGAGCCTTTTGCGTCACTCACAACGGCGGCGTCAAATCCGGAGTGGCTATATACCTGTACCAAAGAACGTTTTTCTATACTCTTTGCCTGCACAGCAGACAAACTCAGCGACAGAGGAGTGCTGCATCACGACTTCACGGCGCGATTGTTTGGAGGGCGAGATGATGGATCTCTATTTCTCGCGCGTCCGTGTTGGAAAGCAGTGTCACCATATGATTTGCCTCCAGTCTTAACGAGGCCTGAATGTCCGTCTCTGCAAGGCAACATGCATGTGGGTGAAATTGTATCTTTGTGACATTTGGTTTGTAATTTATGGATATAAAACATTTTACTCAAGCAACACACAAAAACTATGTTCCGTCAGGAAGTAATATCCATTGTCAATAAAATATAACTGTTAACTAGCTCAGGGATTCAACCTTTCAACTTTCCTCTTCTGCGACCTTCAGGATATGAACTCGCCGAACTGTTTTCAGCTCAATTTCACTTTCCTTCCTCCTCCGCCCGATATACCCTTCCCATCTGTGTTCAGTGTGTCCTCGCTGCTAGAAAATAATTCCACCATTACAAACAGAAGCAGTCCTTCATCTGCTCCCAAATTCACTCTGGCTGTTAGGCCATCATTTGCAGTGAAAAAGGCATGGGCAGGGCAAACGTGCTCAGAGATATACAGTATACTGAATGTTGTTTCTACCCAGACATGAAATTACCTGTCAGTTTGGGTTGAAACGGGAGCCAAGCAATATTATTCTAATCACCTTGGCTGATGTCAAAGAACACCATCCTGCCTGTTTTTCTTACTGAGCTTCTGGCTGGCTGGCTTCTGAGAGACTGTCAAAATGTCGCCCAGAAGATCCAAAAAATTGCTTTGGGTTTGTTACCACAACGGCATATAGAGGATATGAAAATAATGTGTGTGTCAGCTGGCAACGAGTGACGGGTGAACTGTAGGTGAACTCAAAATAAATAAAAAAATCAGACTGGTATAGCCTCTGCTTAACATTTATAGAGAAATGATCTCCATACAGCTGATTTGAAGTCTTCCCACCTCAGACAGCTAGGGGTTAAAAATCTGCCTATGTGCTCAGGTCTGCTGTTGAAATGGGGAGAGTCTTATTTTGGCAAAAAAAAAGAATGTGAAAAGGAAGATTTTTCAACCATGATGCAATCTGAGTATGATGAGCTAAATAGAGCACAGTCATTTTCGATGAGATAATGCACTGAATAAGGTGCTGGGAAAGCAACCAGATGGATTCCCCAAAATAGCAGAGCTAAAACAATCCACAGAGCTCTTCTAAACCTGCACCGGGCATATTCACATTGTTACTAAGATGAGAAACTAGGTCAGACATAGTAGTTTAGCTGAAAAATCAAAAGCTGGTTAGGATTATCAGAATGCAGTAAAGCAAACCACTGTTAAATACTGTAATAGAACATAATGCTATTTTACACAACCTGACATTTTAGCGGAACTTAACATAGCACGATGGAACAAAAGTGATGTAAGGAAAGGTAATAAGACACTGCGATGTAAGGCAGGATAGCACAGAATAACATAGCATTGCATAATGCTAGGTGACATCCCATAGGGCAGCTGATGGTGAAAACTACTTGGGTACAACACTTGTCATTTACTTTATACTTTTAGTTTACTAAATTTCTGTAGCAGCTTTAGCTACTAGTTCGATTGCAAAAAAAAATATTAGTTTATATAATTGTTTTCACTTAAACTACCAACAGTATGTAGGTTCTTTGGCTCCAAATTGCATTACATTACATTGCTGCTTATTATTATGCGTTTGCATAATAATAATCCAATAATATTATATTACATATGAAAGTGGTCATTTTGCATGATAAGTACTTTTAATGCTTTTGTTAAATGTTGCCAACAGTACTTCTGTACTTTTACCTTGTACCAGGGCATGGTATAAATACTTTTACTTAAATAAAAGATCAGAGTACTCCCTCCATCACACACAGCATGGCATAGAGGTTAGGTGAAAACCTTATCTTATTATAGTGAAATGTTATGCAAGACACAACACCAAATAAGCAGAACCCAAAATTATACTGGCAAATAAACTAATACTTCTGAGCATAAACATACACAAGCCCTTCAAGGAGCATCAGTCTCACCAACACAGAGTGGGAGTGGGCTGTTCCATGCCCTCCTCTCCCCCCTCAGACAGGTGAGCACCTCCGGGCCTTTCAGGGTGTAGCCTGGGTCACAGCTATACGACACGGAGCTCCCTGCAAAATGACCCTTGTCCTCCCGCTTGTAGCCAAACTGGGGAACACCTGGATCCTCACATCTCACCAGCTCAAAACCTTGGAGAGAGAGGGGGAAAGGCGAGGAAGGATTAGGAGAGTATTGAAGGAGAAAGCGCGAATGGCGGAGGCGATAAAGGGGGCTGGAAAATGAGCTATAAGCAAACAAACTATACTAAAATGTAAAGAATGGTGTGTGTGTGTGTGTGTTACTCACTAACGAAGTGCAGTTCAAAGCCTTTACTGGTGTTATCCGCATTGCTGATGAACTCCAGCCACATGGAGCTGGAGGTGGAGTTCAAGGTTGTGTCTTGCAACTCGCTGCCTGTAAACAGCCCCAGCAGACGGGCCGTATTACTGTTGCCATCAAAGACCTGGAAGGGAGAGTGGGGGGAAGCATCTGAATTAAGATGATCAGGTGTGCACACACCGATACACTAAGAAGGTGTATATATATATACACACACACACACACATCGGGAGGGTACAACTCCCCCCAGACCCTCACTTTCAGCATGTCGTCCTCCTCCAGACTGAAGTCTCGCGCTCGTAGCTGGATGCCTTTGCCAGGCTGCGTCTGGATGGAGTAGATGCACTCGTGGTTGTTGCCGTAGTAACCGGGGTAGTTGGGTGAGAGCAGCACCCCTTGCATGCCAGTGACGGATGAGCCGCATTCAGCTAGAGAAAAACAGAGGGAGCAGAGAGAGACAGAGAGAGAAAGGAGACGGTGGTGGTGTTGGAGAGAGCAGAAGACATGTCAATCGCTATATGCTTGAAACTCGGCGTGTACTTATTCATGCTGTCATGCATAGGGAGATGGGAGAGGACTGTGGTCATGGACTATACCTCAATGTCGAGTGGCACATCATTATAATCACAATGCAAAACACTCAAAACAAACACTTAGAAACAAATCAGATATTATTGGTGTAGGAAAGGAAAATAAATGTGACTTCACCAATTTGTATTGATTAAACTGTAATTAATTCAACTGTAGTTGTATTGATTACACTGCAGTTGATTGTAATCGCTTGCAAATTACTTTCCAAGTTAAATAAATAAACAAATAAATAAATACATAAATAAAAAAATGGAAGTGGCAAAATACTCCCATAAAAGTAATTCAAGCGATTAACAGTTGTTTACCATGTGCAGTTACTGTTTCAGGGTGGTTTGCATATTCCGAAAAGAGCCATGCAAACGACAAACACAAGTAGGTCAATCATTGTCGTGCTCTGTGCTTTCTCATTAGGACCATTAGACCCAATTTCTTTTCATATCAACACGATGATACTGACCTAAATCTTTGCAATTTGACTCGTCATGTTTCCTAGGCATTAGCAACGAGTAACATCAACAATTAGCATATTTTCTCATTAGAGCCGCTGCTCTATATCATTTGGACAAAGTCAAAAAGGCTGTTTCTGGGAAGCTATCCAGCGAAGAGACAAAATGTGGGTGGATGGAGGGATGATAATGAGGAGAATTGAAAGGGAAATGCAACATGACTGACAGTTTTGTACATTTCTTAATGAGTGGGTGTATGTCAAAGGGCTAGTGTGGCAACATGGCATAGCGAGGGGGGTAGAGGGGGAGTGAAAAAAGCCAAAATAAAGCATGTGACCACCTACCAACACACCTTGGCAGAGGGGAGCTCCACACCCGCCTCCTGCCCCCTAAGCAGATCACTCTCGCCGGACCCTCCAGTCGGTAACCCGGGAAACAGGAGAAGATGAGGGCGTCGCCCACTCCGTATTGCAGGCCCTTTCTGGTGCTGTAGGGTGGGATTCCAGGATCCTCACATGGCTCCAAATCATACTCTTGAAAAACAGAGAAAAAGATGATAAGGAAAGGTGTAAATGTATGTTTTTTTCAGAGACGCATTAGATAAATACATACGTAGATGATAAATAAAAATAGCAGGTTAACACTGATGTCTTTTTTCCCCTAGAAGATAACTTCACAGATAATATCATGCCCCATGATGTTTAAATGTGTGAAAGTGTAAAGTGAACTCATGATGAAGACTTCTGTCTTGTTTTGTTGAAATGTTTCCCACTGTTAAACAGGAAGGTAAACCACGGTTAAATTAATCAAATGTCCTTGAAGTCCCAGATCATATCTAAACAACATAACACTAAATGTAATTTTTTAAAATTATTAAAGAACCATCTGCTTTTGAGGGACCATTCCAAGTAATACATCTCAACATTCAGGCCTCCATCCATTCGGCCATAGCTTTTCATCCTTCCTGTAAAGCTACAAATGTTACGTGAATATTTCAAACCCCAAGTAATAGTCTATAAGATTTTGTAAAATTCTTTTTGACTATTTCTTGGGGTTCAAATCAAGTGAATCATTATTCACTCACAAGTGCCTGTAATTACATATTTCAAGGATACATAATTATTATTTGCTCCTCGTCTGTGGTGGCCTCCTCCTAACTTAACATCGCTGTTTGTGTCAATAACCTGTTGAAACAGACCCTTGTTGTTAAACGGTCATGGCAAGTCTCTGATCGATACTCCAGAGCCTGAGATGCCCACTCTCAAAATTAACCTGAAGTGCTTAACGTTCTAACTTTTTTTGTAAATGATTAGTATGGCTCAGCACAGTGACCAGCACTTTCAGCTATCCCTCTTTTTGTCTGTCAGTTTTATGGAATGACTAAACCCATTCTTACCTGAGAAAGTGATGTTGAATCCCTCGTAGGAAACAGAGAAGTCAGAGAGGAAGCGGATCTGAGCCGTGTAGTTTCCAAACAGGCCTGCACTGAGAGGCGGAGGCAGCGTGGAGCCCGTCAGTCTCCACAGGGGATGGGAGAAGCTGCCATTCTCCGTCACCAACAAATGGTCGTGAGGGCTCTCAAGGTGGAAGGTGTGGAAGGTAAATTGGACGCCTAAATAAGAAACGAAGACCCATTATCTTGGTTTTCCCATTATTATATATGTCTTAAACATTTCTGTGCCAGTTTCATAATGCATACAGCATCAGTTCCCCGTCTCCCTCTCCTACCACTTATCAAAGCCATTACACCCACGCCGAGAGAGCATCCGCAAATAAGGCTGGGCCAATTTGATGTGAGCGCTCTACCAAAGGTGACATGACTAGAGAATCATCCCGTGGCGCCATAGCCCTAGGCCAGCCTCTCAGCACTCCAGTCTTACAGAGACAGCTTGTTCGGCAAAATAAAAAGGCCACTCAGTAGGGGGAAATGACATTGTAAGGGAAATTGAAGTTGACTGCTGCATGTGTCGACACAGAATTTCGCTGCTAACCTTTGCCATGGGAGGTCTCGATTATCCATGTGCAGTTCAGGTTGTGCGGGTAAAAGTCTGGGAAGCCAGGTGACAGGATGGTGCCGAAGTTGCCCTGGATATAACCTCCGCACAACGCTGGTGACACAGGGCGAATGGAAACAGCAGGAGATGGAGGGAAGTGAGAGAAGAGTGGAGAGGCAAAATCAGAGAGGGCATAACAAAGTGGATGAAGTAATAAAAGTAAAATTTCGCCCCCCCAAAAAAATGGCAAAACTTGTCTGTGCATTTACAATGCAGTAAAATGCATTTCACAAAAGGTGACCTTCAAGACAGGATAAAAAAGAGAGAGAGTGGTATCATCAATATCATTACAGAGTGGGCAGAAATCGATACTGTCCTTAAATATAAAAGCATTTACAGATGAGGAAAAAGGGAAACATCAAAGGGTAAGCTCACCACTGCACATATAAAACATTTATGATGAAATGAGGCAGAAACTTCTAAGTCTAAAATAAGAGTCGTTGAAAGAAATGTTCATCTTATATGGATTTTATAATAACTCAGATTTACATAGCAATTTAACTGTGATGCAATATGAAGCAAACTGCTGAAAACGATTTTTTTTTTCGTGTTTTGTCTGACTCAACATACAACAATTAATTTAGCTTTAGTCCCAGAAATCTGGCAGGAGACTATTCATTTCTAGGTCAATATTATGGAACGTACCATCACAGCTAGGCAGGGGGCGGCTCCACTGAAAATTGGGTTCACATTCTAATGGCTCTGTGTCACTAAGTGTGTACCCTGCCTCACAGGTAAATGTCACCAAAGCGCCAACGTAGAAGTCATTGCCGTGTCGCTGTCCATTGACAGGTATGCCAGGGTCCACGCAGTGATCCGACTGTAGCTGCAGGGCTAGGGAGGAAGGGGACAAAAAAAAAGAAGAAGAAATAAGGACAAGCAAGGCACAGAGAGGCACGTGTACTGAAAGTCCACCTGCTTGCAGTGTAATTAGAATTATATCCTTTTTTCAATAGGTCAAGTGGAGGTCAAGAAATGTTCAAAGGCAGTTTGATTTCCCAAAGCAGTCAGGATAAATTATTTACTTGAACATAATTTTTCGACAGGAATAAACCATGAAATCATGAGAAGATTTGGCACTCTATGCCACTCCACCTTGCATAGTTTCTACTAAATGGCGCTCATAGTGAATTATTGAAGCTTTGCAGAGATGCACAGAGCAAGAGGTTACCAGTGTGAGCTACACAGGTAGAAACCTGGATAGGACTGACTTAAGAGTTGACTTAAGAAGACTGGTCTTTGGGAAAAAAGTGTGTGTGTGTGTGTGTGTGTATGGAATTTTGAGCATGGCAATGTGTCAAGTCAGGGGTATCTGACAGAATAATCTCATCCCATTTACTTACTAATTATAGGTGCTGTGATCAGAATGTCTTCATGGTGAAACTGAGAGCCTGCAGGTATTGTATTTACAACCCAGACTGAATAGCTTTTACTAGAACAGTGAACAAGGCTTATGGCTACCGTCTCTGATTTGGTCTGTCTGTATTGTAATGGATGCATTTGTATTGGGGTCTGTGAAGCATGGGGAAACGAGCCCGTTCATCAACTTGCAAATTCTTACTTTCGTAACGTATGCGGAAGCCGATGTCAGAGTGGCTCTTGTCAGTGGAGAAGAGGAGAAAAATGAAGTTGGAGGTGCTGATGAGGAACTGGGGAACCTGGGTGCCCTGGTAACTACCAATTAGAGGTGAAGAGGGAAAACGTCCGTCGCGCACCTCAAGGACGTCATAGTTGACCTCTGTGCGGAACCTGAGAACAGAGAATGAAGTCGAATGTGGCTTTTTATGCTTCACATCCAAAGAGAAAACACAGTGTGTGCTGTGCATACACACATGCCCTCACATAATAATATGTCTATAATATAAAACACTTAGTTAGCTAGTCTGAGTTTCGTGGTTAATTCTCATCAGCTTCAGTGCTGAGTCAGGTTTACAGCATGACGAATGCAAGACCCCCCAAAGCAGGTTAATTTGCTTTTGGAAAAATGGGCAACACTAAGTGAAAGCGAGTTATGCTTGAATGAAGCTTATTCAGTTGAATAGACAATAAGTTAAACAATATTTTGACAATAGTACAAATATCTTTATGTCGCCTCAGAATATTTAGCTTTTAACCAACATTGTGAAACCAGGAGGGTTCAATTAAATTATTTCCAATTTGCAAATCCTGCAACATTTGGCACACTTTGGTGAGTCGTGTGTGTGTGTGTGTGTGCGTGCGCGTGCGCGTGCACGTGCGTGCACGTATGCTCATGTGTTGCCGCCTTTGTTGCCAGAGACACTTCATCTTCAAAGCCATGAATAAATTGCTTAGTTTCACAACCATATCATCTAAATGAAGCGGTTTGTGATCTTTTATTGATGTTACATAAAAATTAAATAGCAACAAACATTTATGTTGTATTCATTTTGCATGACGTGCTGTCGTGGCAGGGGCGAGGACGATGAGGATGGGCTCGCCTTAGTGAAACGCTAATGTAGTGTTTGATCCTATGACTGTATGTCTCTCTAAGTCTCTTTCTCTCTCTCAAACATCAGGACAAATGACCTCCTCTCCCATCTCGCCGGTCACTTACTTATGCATGCATTGCATATGCATGTGCATTTACAACTTGTGAGGTCTTGTGCAGTTTCTTTGTTTGTGTGTGTGTGAATAAACTGTAAGGATATCTGTAGATCCTCAGGGAAAGGGGCATCAAATGAAAGGATCAAATGCACACTTATGAGCACTTGCTAAATAAAACATAGTGTCTGCCTAGTCAGGGGTGTGCGTTCATGTGCATTAGATTTATTGCATTACCACCTGAAAGGGAAGACACAGGAATAGATTAAAGAAAGTGATGGAAAGCAGAGAAACATGCATGAGTTCATGTGGAAATGTGGAGATTAGGAGATTAAAGGGTTAAGGCAGGAAAAATCCAAGCTTTCTCTGAGGGGGGAAGAAAAAAAACACAGTGACGCGACAGCAGTTGCTATCTGGGTGACTCACTTGTCGAAGATGATCTTGATGGGGTAGCCTGGAGGAGCCTCAATGATCCACTCGCAGTTAAGGGCCTCCTTATAGAGTTCTGGCCAGCCAGGGGAGAGGATGATCCCACTGGGAGCCTTCAGATCCCCTCCACATGGGGCTAACGGAGAGAGAAAGAGAGAGAGAGAGAAGAAATGGAGAGAAAAAAAGCGCAGAGAGAGATTCAATTATGCATGTCTTTCCCAGTTGATATATGATAATGTCCATAGATGATCTCATGCATCAGCTGGACCTCATCCCATCTCTTTTACTGCCAGGGTCTATCTGATATAAATTGGTGACGGGTCACATCAAGGTTAAACATTTCTCAGAGGAACATACCCGTTACTGTCCGTGTATCTGTGTGAATGAGAGCGCGGGTGTGCATTACATAGCCATGTGTATGCATATATTTCCTCCCCTATGCTTTAAGCCTGTCATTAAACCCGCCCTGCGAAGGTGCTGCTGTCATCCTGGGCAAACTGAGATCTATGATCGGTAGCACAAAAGACACTTGAGCACATCAACCCCTCTCCCATCTTTGTTATTGCTCACTTTTCTGTGCATCTCTTTAACTGACTATCCTTAACCAGATCACACAGGCACAGTTACAGTGCCAGCTCCTCTCTCCCTTTGAAGTGGAATGATTTAATCAGCCAACTCAGCATACTGAAGGGCAGCTATAAAACGCATTACGCTCCAAACACAGGGGTATGATAGATGGTCCCAGAGGAATACAAAGCTGCTGTGGCACACAGGGGGGAAGTGACATGTCTTAATAATGGTGTCCCCTTTGCGTATCATGAATAGTGAACCTGATTAGGCACCATAGAGTCCTAGCCATGTGCTTGATGTGCTACACTGCTGGTGTCCAAGAACCTCAGCAGGTAAAGTCTAGCCTTATCTTATCTTAGCTCTGCCAGCTACATTGGCCTTTTCTTGAATATTGAGTGTGAGAGGTGTAACTGGATAGTTCTGCAATCGATGTGTAAGCACAGCATGTCTACAGCATCAGATATTTCAATGAACAAAGATTCTGGATCACCACCAGCAATACCACCCTTGAGATCTTAGTGATCCCTAACATTATAGCTTATGACAGTTTTGATATTGGTTAATTCAATCAATCATTCAAAGGCTTTCAGAAGAAAATATATGCAGATGTTCCTTTTAATGACTTCAGTCCTCTGCATGTTTACCCTGGCTATATAAAAATTTGAAGTGGTCTCTTAATTTTTTCCAGAGCTGTATATATATATATATACACACACACATACACACACACACCCAGGCCACCTAATGAAAACAAACGTTTGTTGGATGGTGTAGCTAAAATGTTCAGGTTAGATCTCAAACATCCAAAAACAGGTTGTAAGATGGCTGTCACAAAGGGGAACCACTCCCTTACTCACCTTCACAGCGGGGAACTGCATTATCCCACACCACGTTGCCGTCCTTGAGAATGCAAGAGATGGTTTGCGAGCCGTGGGTCTTAACGAAGCCCTCCTCACACAGGAATGAGATGGAACTGCCCAGCTGGAGGCTCTCACCAAAGCGCTTCCCATTAACTGGCACACCCGGGTCTGGGCACTCGTTGTGGCGAAATGCTGTTGGAAATGCAGAGAGGAGGTGGGGTTAGTGTGAAGGAGAAAACATAGGTGTGAGGCGAAAGTGTTAAATGTTTTGTAAAGGGAGGAAATATGACAGCAAAAGTCACTAATTATTCCCTTCAGTCACATAACATTAAATCACAATTTGTAAGGAAAATGGCTTCCATAATTAATAAAGGTCCCCTACTTTGATAGAATTCTTTTAAAATAAACGAACAAATTGTCATCTTGTTGAAAACACAAGAAAAAGAACAGATCACCTGAAACTCTGTTGGTATTAATCCTCATCACATATTACATTTTCTGTGCAAAGATGCTAATTTACATGGACATTCTGAAATAATGAACCAACTTTCGCGACGAAACTTTTTTCCCCCACTGTCAGCATTTAGCAATCCCAGCATTTAACAAGAAGAAATTTGTTTCACTTAGCGAATAACATTGATTCACCCCGCTGCAGTGATTCCAGAGGGTGGGAAACCACACCATATGCAGAACATCAGTGCCAGATACTGCTGAATGATAGGTGGAGTAAACAAACAGGCATATTGTTTCCCTTTATCCTGAAAACTTTATCTACCAGGCCAACGGAACTTCAAATGTAACCAGTTAGAAAGGCCACGAAGAAACACAGTCACGCAAGAAGAGGCATAACCCTGGAACAAGGCATGTAAACAAATACATCACCTACACCACTATCTCTATCACGTACTCTCTCGCTCTCACCCACACGGGTAGGTGACACGTGTAGGTGTTGATGAATCCCTCTTCTGTATCCATTGGACCCAAACAGAGCGCGAGCCACACCTCATCCATCACGATCATCTTATTTATTAACGTGCCAAAAATTCCCCTCAATACAGTTTGGCATGTTCTTAATTAACGTGAATGATGGAAGTTGTCCGCTCAGCCCAGCAGCCCCCTAAAAACACTACTGCAGTTAGATGACACTATTCCCTGGAACAAACCGTCATCTTCAATTAACTGCTCTTGACATTCATTCACCATGCCGCATTGGTTATTTATATATTCATCTGACTTGCTAATTAATGCATTAGTCGCCATGTGTTGTCCACACTGTGGCTTTACAGAGGCACCTGGGTTGGGATGGTTGATGACATGTCTGCAAATGAGCTAAAGCCAGGGCCGAAAAGCATCCTGGGTAAGTTGAGAATGATCAGGATCAGCTTCCGAGAATGCTGTAATTTCACATACCAACGAGAATAGCACACTGGATCAAATCATCCCACAAATAAGGAAAAGTCAAGTAAATCACTTATACTGTGTTAGAGATTTTGTCTAAATACTCCATTGTCAAAAACATGATCAGTGTTAGAAAAATATTCTAGCCCCTGTATAATAATAATATACTCACATAATAATATACTAAAAATAATACCTCATTTAATATTAGGCCTAACTGCTACAGAAACAATAAGAAAACTAACACAGCTACCATAACTAATACTATGGGATGGGAACCTCCATACATAAATGTGAGATGATTCTGCATTTTGAACAGCCTTGAACAGAGGTTCATGAAAAACAAGCGAAGCAGAAGTTAACCAAAAGTAAAGGACGTCTGTGTGCACACTTAAGTTCAGGCACACTGCCATTAGCTACAGAAACAAGTTTAGATGAGACTGAGGATGAAGTCCGTAACGTGTTTTTTCAGTTATCATCATTATTTGATGATTCAAGGGCTACAGTTTTTAGTAAAATGTCCATCATTTCTGATTTTAAAAAAGATGCAGATTTTATTTGCCAAGCTTTGGACAGACAAACTTCTTTGTTAGCAATGTAATATGTAAGAAGTTTTGTTTGTATTTTTAGTGTCTTGTAAGTCCATGTGTGCTGGGCCCTTGTATGTGCATAATGCAATAAATAACACAACTCTCTACATGACTAACTACTGCTAAAAATATCAGTGATATTTTATATTTTAAGTAGATGACTGCCTATGTAATACCGTGGCAACACAGGGTGAGATGTACAAACTAGACCATATGAAGCAGCAAACTGTAAAAGCAAAAATAACATTTTATTGTTTGCATTAAAGTAAGTCACTGCAACTAATTTTAGTGCCAAGTGTTATTGAGACAAACCTCCCGGTGGCACCTTAACTACCTATGAAATTGCTTTGTGGCTGTATAGGGTTAGGGTTAGACACTCTGTACAGAGATATTTATTTTGGGATGTGAAAGAATGCAAAGATCAGCCTCATTACACATCAGTGCATATGCAATGAATGCAAAAATCTGGCTGCCAAATCCTCACAGTACAGTATAGCCTTGAAATGGGTTTACCTGCAAGCAGCCAACATGTACTGCGTCAGAGTTTAAAACCCATCTGGAATTTCCTCAGAAGTCAGCAGCTACCCAGAATAGAATATAATGAGCACTTGCCGCAATGTATCTGTCAGGTAAGGATGGTGCATCTTTGCTTGGGTTTTATTTAGATATCAAGTCTCTATTTAAACAATAAAGACAGGATTTTTGTCATTTCTCTATGCGACTGTAAGGAATATGTTGCTGATGGAGGGGAAGAGTTTGTGCAGTCTGTGGGAGACAGGCACATAGATATGGAAGATGATTCATGGGGACCATTGTATGAACACACACACACACACACACACAATCTAGAATACAGAACAACCAGTCAGGGTGGGCTTTTGTGATAAGCTTTTCAGACTTCCCATTATATTCTTTGAAGAAACATTCAATACTTACTTGTAAACGTGATGTTAAAGCCTCGGTCTGTGTAGGTGTGGTCAGTCAGGAACTCCAGTCGGGCCACATGGGCACTAGTTGTTATAGAAGGGGGCAGAACATCACCGGAAAAGGTACCCAAGATAGGAGACTCAGCCTGACAAAGACAGATAAAAATCTTCTGATGAGACTAGATGATAATCTAAAAAGGGAGAGAAGTCATAGAGTGAACAGCTCCTACAGGGAAGTAGACAGATAAAATGACTAGCGGGTCCAAAGACGCTGGCAGACAGGTTGTTTAGCTTGTACACATAATTGCACAGGCTGCTTCTCCTACTGACGCGCACAATGACTAACAGACAGGTCGATAGATGAAGTTGCACAAAGCGCTATTCAAAGTGACTGAGGACAAGAGCTTATAATTCAACAGTACCTTTCCCCCATCCTTGATCGAGAGGAAGTCAAACTGTTTCTCCATGCTGAGGTCATTGAAGGCCAGATTGATTCGGCTCTCTGGGTTGGTGATGATCAGCCACACACAGTGCATATTGTTTCCGTACTCCTGAGGGTAGTTGGGAGACAGTAGCACCCCGGATGGAGTGGTAAAGTTGAAGAAACAAGAAACTGTTGGAGTGATAAAGAGATAGAGACGGAGAGAAAGGCAGAGGGGAAGAAATAAAACAAAGAAACTTAAAATGAGTATTGTTTAGGAGGCAGGAAAATATGGGGGTAATTCCATTTACTTTTGCTGACTACAAGACAATATGACTTAATAACATTTTATTGGACCACACACACACACACACACACACACACACACACACAACAGATCAAGGTGGAAGTCATATTACAAAAGACACCACCAGTTTGTTGTCTTGGAGCATAAGCACATATACGTATACAAAAAGTGCAAAATGTTACTATTTATCTATTTTTATTACATGGGAGGTGGAACCCACTAGAACCAATGTCTTATTTAAGTAATTCACTCCTGCGGACAGAAGAAGCCTCAAAATACTTAACAATATGAAACCAGAAGAATAATTGTTTCAAATCACTGTCTAGCTAAAAGGAATGTGTTGACAATGAAAATGAAAAAGGGTCTCATCTCCCTCCCTGACTACTGTCAAGTGTGTCTCTTGATCCCAGTTGCTCAGAAGATGTGCTTACAGGGGGCCAACGGTACAATACCTTCATGTTACTGGGCAGATGTAGCCTTCCTTGCAAAGCCAGCCCACAATTTCTGCTTTGTTCATGCTGGTCTGGCGAGGCTAAATAGGCTTATGCTTGGATAAGGGCATATGGACATGGCAGTGCTGACAGTGCTCTCCTTCACTCAGATATCGACATCTGACCGGACAAACAGGCTGCTACTGGGCTGTCATGGGTTCTGCTTTTGGAAACAATGCGGCAGTTCTGAAGATGTTGTCAAATACCTCAATATCCATTATAATTGGCTTCTGAATATATTTGAGGTGAGAAATACATTCTAACTTCACCACCTAGTTTAAATAGTTTTTCATGTCGTCATCTGGACCGCTCTCCTCACTTCGCTAATTGGTGTAGATTCCAGGTGCTGCGATCCACTGATTGTCAGGGGATGCTTCATTAAAATCTATTGCAAGCTCTACATTAGGACAACTAAGGAAAACTTCAGCTCAAAGGAAACGTGGAAAGGATGTAGGGGGATATGTCACATAACTTGAGCCTTAGCCGTTACACAAAACACTACATTCTTTCACAAATGCACATTAGATTTAGAGTTAAATATGCACAAGAGCTGGTGACACGTGTGGACGACTGTTCTAGAGTAAAGAACACAACTAACAGAGTTTTCAGTCAAGATTGCCTTGTTGACGTGACGGGGCTTCTCTCTTCTCACTTTTGCACTGATCCTGTAATGACTTTATCTCCGGTTTACACTGCATCCGTGTGTGTCCATTTGTTTATAATGTCATTGTTCCATTTTTTTCCCCTTGGAACACTATTAGCTATTGCATACAATGCAGTAGGTTGCTCAAGAGAATGTGACACGGCCTAATTGTCGTCAGTACGTTGTCTGAGGTAGCAACAGTAACTAAGGGTTGGTGAGGTTTAGGATGAATCACTTTATATTAGTGTAATTTTGAAACACATTTTGAACACCGTTTCCTGCCTCTCGCCCAATGTTAGCTGGGATAGGCTCCAGCCCCCCCCTGCGACCCTTCGGGATAAGCAGTATGGATAATGAATGAATGAATGAATTTTGAACACCGTGTTCACTTGAATAAATAAGGGACACATCTCTAATACCGAATGCACACGCAAAAAAAAACAAGTAGGCAATGAACAACTCTACTTTTAGAAAAGAACTCTTATTAACATTATCAACTTCAATGACAAAGACAAGCGTGCTGCTACACGGCTAAAAACCTTGGGTTAAATGTTACTTGTTCATTCATTCATTCATTAACCAGACTGCTTATCCCGAAGGGTCGCAGGGGGGGGCTGGAGCCAATCCCAGCTAACATTGTTGGTTGTTGGTTGGTTGGTTACTTGTTGGTTAAACTAAATAAACAAGGTTTACCAGTGGAATGTGGCCAGATTGACTCTTGTACCAGCAACCTTACATCAGCTCAATGATGTTTATCTAGATACTGCAGCATTTTGCCCACCCTATTATCATATCAATAATACAACAGTGGGCATTATCTGCATGGTCAGCTCTCTTTCCCTTTCCCCCCCTCCCCCTCTCTCTCTCACTCTGTTCGTCTTTCATGGCGTTAATTATCTAATAAGCACTCCTATTGTTTCAAAATGCACAGCCTCTGCAAAGTAAATTGTAGACATAATCTGACCATTTATTATGCAGCCCTCCCTTGCACTCATCTGCACATACATACATATTTATGCACCCACGTGAGTGTGTGCACAAGGCGTATGTAGAATCTGAATAACATAAAAGAGTCCAAGAACTTACAAACGCAGCTGGGTTTCTTAGCCGACCACTGGTTGTTCTTCTGACAGGTGATGTTCTTCTTCCCAACCAGCTCAAACGCAGGCAGACACTCGAAGTAGAGTCTGTCCCCGTGACGAAAACCTGTCCCCTCCCGCTTGCCGTAAGATGGGATTCCAGGATCTCCGCAGCTGCCTTGATCAATTTCTGTGTAGGTACGAAAAAATTATTTAAAGCTGAGGAACATGAATGCGGTTATACAAATAAAGAGCTGCTTCTGGAATTGTAGTTGACACACACATTTAAAGGTCACAATTTTTTTAACACAAGCCACCTGCCTGACTGTTCTCTCTTTAACCTGCATATTATCTGAAATACAAAAAAATTGATTTGTTTAGTAACCATGGTGGCTCTGCAGCACATGAGAAGTGCATGTTCTCTAATTTTCCTAAAGCATTTGATGGAGATGGAGGGCAAACAGGAAGAGACTACTGAATAGTATTGCTTCTTGTCTGGTTCTACGTGTGACAAAAACTTCCCCAAACCTAATGTATTTATTTACTTACTTTTTTTTTTTCCTCTGGCTGACTGCAAAAAATTGTGCATTCATGTGCAGTCATACACAAGTGGGAAAAAATGACTTCCCTAATCATTCCATACAATGCTGTTCTGCGGCCAACGCTCATCTGTTGGACGTTGGATCTTTCCACCAGCACAATCCCCACCATCTTCCCTCAGGGTAGACGAGGAAAGTAAATGATCAACTTGTGGAAACCAACAAAGTGCGCAGTGCAGAATAGGATGTAATTATTTCATCTAACCAGAGTTAGATGAAAGGATCAATATCGATTTAAATCGCTGTGCACTCAGCAGTGATCACTCCAAGATTTCTTTAGCCTTGTTTTTCTTAAAGACATGAACTAGGTAGGAATATATAGCCTAAATCATAGTTTAAAAAAGGCATTACAAAACATCTTATTAAAAACTCAATTCTCATGTATGTGGTACATCTTCTCTAGCTCTTCTTGCAGCCTTGGTATTTCTCGAGCTTCTCGTATTGCTTCTTCCTGCTGTTGCTGTCACTTGGGATTGCTACATCTATCCATACTGCCTTCTTCTGCTGTTTGTCCACCACTATAATGTCCAGACAGTTTTGCCATCACACATTTGTAGGTCTGTATCAGGATCTTAGCTTGGTCATTCTCAAACACCTTCAGAGGTGTGTCTCATTGTGACCTTGGGACTTCCAGCCCATACTTGGCACAGATGTTCCTGTACACTATCCCAGCCACTTGGTTATGGCGTCCCATGTATGCCCTGCCCGCTAGCATCTTACACCCCGCCGTTATATGCTGGATTGTTTCAGGGGCATCTTTGCACAGTCTGCACCTGGGGTCCTGCCTGGTGTGGTAGATCCCAGCCTCTATCGATCTTGTGCTCAGAGCCGGTTCCTGTGCTGCCACGATTAGTGCCTCCGTGCTGTCTTTCAGTCCAGCCACTTCCAGCCACTCCTAGGTTTTCTCCATATCAGAAACTTCTTCTATCTGCCGGTGGTACATACCGTTTGTCCTTCCATGATGATTCCACCTTCACTTCTTCAACGGCCTCCTGCTGCCTGAGGTATTCACTTAGCAACTCATCACTTGGGGCCATCTTCTTGATGTCTTCATCAATCTTTGTTGATTCATCCTGGATAGTTGCTCTGACGCTCACTAGTACTCTGTCTCCTTCTTTCCGCTTAGTGCACAGTCTTAGGGTGCTGGACTTGGGGTGAAGTCCACCATGCATCGTCAGGAGCTTCCTGGTTTTTATCTCCTCCTGTGGCCAGCTTATTATGCCAGCAGTGTATCTGATGACGGGCAAGGAGTAGGTGTTGATACCTCAGACCTTGTTCTTCCAATTCAACTGATTTCTCAGGACTTGCCTTACTCTCGGGAGGTATATGGCTGTGGCTGACTTTCTTGCGACCTCTTCATGGTTTCCATTTGCTTGCGAGATCCCAAGGTACTAGTAGCTGTCCTCAACATCTGCTATGCCTGGATCTAATGTATGCCACCACGGTGCATCAGTGACTTCTGGCTTATGGTTGAGATTTTGGTCAAGCACACTTGACCTATGGCAAGATGAGGGGAAAAAGCTTGGACAATAAAGAGAAGAAAGGTCTTCTACTTGTTTTGAGTCAGTGTTGCATTCAATCTTGTGTTTTAATCAGATGTGGGGGGTTTCATAGAGTGAGAAACCAGGTTCCATCTGCAACTGGCCAGCACTGTGACACCTCTAGAATAAAAAAAGTCCCTGCTGTTAAGGGCAGAAGTTCTTAACATAATGCGGTAATGCGTACCCAGCTGTAGAGTGTCCTGGGCCTGGTCCTTACTTCAATAATTCCTGGTTTTGCTGTGCATCAAATACATTCACCCTGTCTGGCGCCTTAGCTAAGACTGAATGGATATACCTGAATGGATGTTAGAAATGAATGACTCAGAGAGTTCATTTTCGGTTGAGACAGACTAGCTTCTACACTTCATGAGATCAAAATCAATATGATTTTCCTTTTCCTGTCTCGTCATGCATTTATTCTTAGTATAATTTTGTTTGCCACTAAGTAGTCATTAGTAGTAGTTACTGTCTCTTTATCCTCCCAAAGTATTACTCACTAATTTGCAAACCTCTTGCTCTTCTGTCTCCCTCCCTCCCCTCGCAAATGCATCGCTTCCCTTGCAAATGCATCCCTCCTCTTACTGTGACAAACATTCTCACGCGTGTTGGAAGCTGACGTGAGCACTTTCACGCACACACACACACACGCACCTCTTCCTTAAAACCCCATACACTGATTTCCTTATTGCAAGACTTGTGCATCCTTCTTTCTTTGACTCACTCTTTGTTCTACTTTTCCGAGGTTGCAGATTGCAGATAGGAATGCTGAGGCATCCTATCGAGGCATCCGGATGGGGGAACACAGAGAGCGAATAAGCTCATCCATCCAGGAAATGATGGCAGGGCGTAATATGATTTTAAACTGCACCAGGGGTGATGCTGGGTATAAATCCATACTCAGCCCTAATGATGATCATCATTTAGAACACATATTCAGAGCTCACTGCTGTTTGGATGTATGGCTGTCCTGAGGCAGCCTCATTCATGACAACTCATTGATCTTAAGTGGAAGTCACCTTTAAAAAGGGGGAAAGCTGAAAGTGAGTTTTGAGGTGAGCCTTAAAGAGATAATTAAAGGGAAAATAAATGAAGGAAATGTATAAGAGCCAACAGAAACCACATCTGGAAGAACATGAGACAGAAATACATGCATAAATATGCCAACGTATGAAAGCACACACACAATCATATAATCATATAATTGTTTGTCACTGAAGAACTCAAACTCCCTGCAGTGCTTTTCTCAAATAAGGCCTCTCTGCCTCATGGGTCCCTACAATTAGAACTTGGAGGCAATAAATAAGAGCCCTTTGAAGCTTGTGCATGTACATTGCCGTGTAAATGTGTTTTATGAACTGTGTATGTCCGTTACTTAACATGTGTTTGTGAATGCATGTGTGTGTCTCTGTTTATGTTCTGTGTAAGAGAGGAGCAGCAGCAGGGGAAACAACATTTGATTCTCATGAATAACGGAAGAGATGTAATGGCATATTTGTTGTCCCTCTCTGTTGACATTCCAGCATAATCCAAGCATTGTAATGGGACTCAGCATCCCATTGCTGTTGACAACTACACTGCATTCTCTTAAGGCCTAAAAAGGACAAAAGGAATTTTAAAAGTCAAGTTTCTTGGTGTAATTCAATGTGTGAATGGGCTTTACAAGCCCACATTTCCAGCACCAAAACAAAGCCTTTTATGTAAAGTATTTACATGTGGACCTGATTTTATTTTACAGTGACTGTGCAGTTAGGCAAAAATCAAAAGTACCAGAATATCTTATCAGTGGCTACCAGCCCTATTCAAGCACAGACAATAATACTCTGTCATCAGATGGTTACACACGGCACAACATGTTTTCCTTTCCACCATAAACCCCACTCAAACTACAGAAAAAAATACAAAAGGGCACAGCCTCTGTGTCCTCAACGTGTATATAAATCCAAATGTTTCAAATTATACACGCTCAGTGTCAGTGCAAAGTACTCCTGTGGCTGGATTTAGACCTTTGTTTGCAAGCGGTACAATTTCAGCTGAAAGATTGAGGCCACTGCAGAGTGTGTGCAGCCCACACTCAAATGCATGAATCAGGTGGGAGTGTGTGTATTGGTGGCACTGTGTTTGCAATTACACTTGATGATCAGGCTTAAAATACAAGTAATTGAGAATGCAAATTAGATTTTGGGCGCTCCAATCTGGGAGGTGAAGTGGTTCAAAGCGTTTCTTCCCCTTCATTAAGTAGAACTCATTGTTTTAATTACACTTTGGTTCAGCATGCTGCTCCACTTTCTCTGTTATTTTTACTGATGAAAAATAAGCATCTGTGGGAAAGGGAGACGACTCACTGTGCTTCTGAGACAGACTTGTCTAAATGAAGAACTCTGGCAAACTCTCCAAGCTCACATACATACACACAGGCAAACAACACGCACAGATTCTCAAACCCACACAGTTGCTCCTTTTTTTTCCCCCTCTTGTCTTCACGCATGCAGGCAGGCATATACATAGACACATAAACGTACACAGGCACTACACTAGGATTAGGCAATAAGGACAAACGCATCAGCTATCTGCAGGCGGCTACATGAATGGCCCATTGATGGTTTTTCAAGTTATTTTACCAAAATAAGTGCCTTTCCTGTCCTGCCTCATTAGTGTTCAAGGCATCACGCATCACAAATAATTAATCTAAAAGCATAATTTGTGCATAGTTACAATGGAACCAGCAATTTGGGGCTTCATTTACTGAAAGTCCTCGCCTAGCCTGAGTCCTTGGTGCTTCATTTAAGGGCTTAGATGCAGCATGCCAGAAGTTCATATTAACACAGTTCGTTATGATGCTATTAAACAAAAGTCTTAGATGAGCATCTCTAACCCCTATGCTTTTCAAACTGACCTCAGAATGATGAATGCGGGGAAGATCAATCATGTCACAGTCAACTGGAGCAAAATGTGTTTTGTCACAGCCCATGATGTCAGCTCTGAGCAGTGAGTCACGATGCATAAGGGTAAGTGGCCCGAAAGCGACATTTAATTGTTTGTGAGGTGGTCACAGATAGAATTACTTTTTAAAATGCAGCCAGCAAGCCAGCACATCCCCCTGGCTGACAACCGTAATGTGTGAAGCATCCTTACCTTCATAGGACACCTTGAAGCCCAGGGAACCGCTGGTGTCATCGGTTTTGAAATTGAGCCACATCTGGTGACTGGTGCTAACCACAAGGTCTGGAGTGGTGGTACCAGACAGGCTACAAAAGAGAAAAGAGGACAGGTTCCTTAAACAGAAATGTCTTCTAAGATGGTCTTGAATATACTCCATGTTTGTGCTACGTACAGCATGACTGCAAGATGTGTCAATTGTTGTTTCAATTATTATATGCAGTGTTTGCACGTACTGCAGTGAATTAGGTGTCACTTTAATAGCCAAATGCCACTTTTCTTTCCCGCAGTGTTTCCACTGCATCATTAAAAAACTTTAATGCAAGCAGCAAAAACAGCACCTGAAGATATATATTAAACTATCTGACTTTTCTCATCACATAAAAGTGCTCTAAAACTGTTGCAGGCAATTTCAGCCTGAGAAGCCCACTTTTTTTTTTATCCTAACCCTTTTATTCAAAACAGTTGGGGACAAGAATGTGGGAAATGAAGGCAAGATCAGTCAATGCCACAGAAGTAATTTAATCCTATTTGAATAGTAATTCCACCCAACTCTAATTAGGAAGTGTATAGCTGCAGAGTAAGTGATTAAGGGTTCTAATTTTAGTGACGGTTGGTGGGAGTAGCAAAGAAGTTGTGTCTGGATAATTTAGTTCCAGGTTCTTGTCCTTTCCTGCAGCCGTTTGGGAATTTGTTGAGTTACTGTTGGCTTGTCTTGGGAGGAAAGATGCAATATGTAGTGTGTCCAATTTATATTATAGGTATTTACTGCTTTATGCATTACTAAATCTAAAAGCGTAGCAAGCTATTTTTCAGGTGATATGTTGCCTGAACAATAGCACTATAGCAACAGCATTGATTAATAGTTGTTGAATACGACCCAATATTTTTCTTTCAACTTTCTTACTATCATATCTATCTAAGCACAGGTCTGCAGTATGAACAATTGTCATCTAACATCCAGCCTAACAAATTTGGCCTGTGCGTTTACCTACAAGCTAATCCCTGTCTAAAACATTATCTTGCTTAGTGGCAGACTATCTGCTCATGATAATTATGTTCTTGCCACACAAGGACATTGTTTCCCTGTGGGAAAAACATTTGTGGCAGATACACACCAAATTGTCCTCTTCCATTATCAAACTGTCAGTGTGCAGTGTCTTTCGAATGAAGGAATACTGATTGGTTGGGACTGACTACCCATTAACCACCACATTTATGACTCTGCTGCAGTAGGGTTACAAGCCTCTGACCTTAAAGTTCCAAAAAAAATGATTCCCTACACTCTGCACACGCTTGCCTGCACCAGTGATTCACAAAGATAATGTCCCATGTTAAACTGTGCTGATAGCTGCAGTATATCCTCTGGTCCTAAATTGTTCTAGTTTGTTTGTGCGCAAGAACGAATTGAACGCAGTGAATTGCTCACTGTACTTTCATGTCATAAAGAAGTGCACAAGGGCAGACGCAGTCCTTAATTGAATAGATTAGGTCATTTTCAGTGATTGTGTGATGTGCAAGTAGGAAGATCTTCCCTAATCGACAAACCCCTTCTCCACAAACCTCTTCCTCATTTACCACAAACCTCCCCGCCGTTCCCACCCAGGCGAGGCAGCCTTGCATGAAAATTGATCTATAAAAACTTTATTAAGGTGGTAAATTTCAGCACAATTAATAACAACATCCTGCGAATTGTTATGGAGCATCTGCTAGCACAAACTCCGTTAGGAGGCATCAACATGCACTTCGCAATGCTGCACCACATGGCTGTGATCTTGCTTTTAACATTGAAAGGAGCGATGATTGACAATGTAGTGTGGCATCTATATTTCATGCACTTCTGCATGATGAAATGAAAGAGAAACAGTGCAAGAGAGAGAAAAGGGCTGGAGGGTAAAGAGAAGCATGAAGATGTGGCGCTGGCTGCGGGGAAGTGGGGGAGGAGACAAGGCGCGTGTGCCGAAAAGAAGAAAGGTAAGGGGGAAAGAGAAAGAAAAACACAGGATATGATTACATGGAACGAGAGTAGCAAAAATTTAAATGACTGCTAGAGACGACGGTGCAGAGTAAAAGCCAGAGGAAGTTAACAGAACAGAGGGAAGACAAGATTAAAGGCAAAAAGATAGGAGGTCGAAGGAGTCACTCACACATGGAAGATGGTCTTCTGGTCTCCCACCACCTCGCCGTCTCCCACTGTCAGGGTGTCATAGCCTCGCTCCAGGTCAAAATCCTCAAATGTCAGCTTGATCACCTGAACAACAGCAGGGACATCGCCAAGACAACCGTAAACGACAGATGCTTGAATGCTCCTGACACCGAGTGCAAAGGAGAGAACCCTTCCCATCTGTGACTTTCCATCCCTCTGTATATCCATCCATCATCTATCAGTCTCTGTCGAATGTTTGCCTGGCACAATTCCAGTCACACATATACTGTGTGTAACAGCTGTGTACATTTTACGTAAAAAGCTGACGCTTTATTGTTATCAATTTGCTTCTTTTCTTGTAAATACTCACATACCTTCACGAGTCGTCATTCATCCAATCACAGCTCTTATATCCTGGTTGTGTACGTTATCAGCTTGGTACGGCCACAGTTTAGCCGACGTATACGTGACTGCGTGCGTACTTTGCTACATCGGACTTTGAGACCGATGATTATGAAATCGCTGTCACTAATCAAACATCTGATTTCCTGTCAGACGATCTGCATGAGCCCTTCTCTTTGCTCGTCAAATCAGGAGGTTGCATATGCCTCTGTGACCTACTTAGCCGGACTTACAATGAAGTTAAGCACATCAGGAGATGTGGCAGGGGACTTGAGGTTGTCCACAAGGTGAATATATGCGTCATAAAGGGAGCATAATAGTTTAAAAGATGTACGTATGTGATTTTAACAGTGAAGGGGGAAAAAACTGATCTGTTCATTTCATCTAATTTCTATGCCGCCGCTGGGAGTGTGGGAGAGACGGTGGAGCAAGGTAAGAAAAACAATAAGCGTGCCCTAGCTGAAGGAAGCAAGAGGCAACTCTAATAAAGACAGACAAATAAATAGGGTTAGATTGCGATTGTTCAAAATGTTGATAAATAACAACACAAAAAGCAGGGTAACAATGGAGACTAAAATATAAATAAATAAAAAGCAAGGCAAGGACTGTCTTTGTCTCCTATTTTAAATTGGCTTCCACTGATTTCTGCCAAATTCTTAATGTTTTCAGAGGACCTAGAGAGCCAGGCCTAATGAAAAAGCTTATATAAATGCAAATTGCATTCTGTCCTATGTTAAACCCAGTGCCTAATGAAAATTGCCAAGGTGGAGAGGAGAGATGGATGGTGTGTAGGCAAAATAGGTCAGATCACTCGATAAATAGAGTTTCATACCACAAACTCATCTGCCAGCCAACAGATGAGGGAGGGAGAAATAACAAACCAAAAAGGGAGAAAGCACAGCAACCATATATATATATATATATATACACACTTTATATTGTTTGCAATCTCTGACAGCATGTCTGACATTTTGGTTGTTTCAGAACAGAGACCCCAGTGTCCCTGACACTGACGGATAGACACTTAAAAGATTGCCAACTAAAAACAGCTGCATTCAGTACCTTCGGGACATTATGAAGGAGCAACACTTGACAAGAACCCACATTAGTCATGATGTCACAAGGTTGCGTTTAGGTCTAGAAGAGCTGTGTCACGTCCTACCCTCCTCCCTTTGCAGTTCCGCCTCAGTCTCCTGCCTGACCCAACGTCTCCTCTGGCTGGGTCTATGCGCACAGGCAGGAATAGAAGCCCATTACATCTCTAAACAGAAAGAACAGCCTCGCTCCATCTTCATCTGGACCAGACGCAGAGCAAGAGACAGCCCAAAGTATCGTTGTCTGTTTCAGCAGACGGCACGCCTGATATACCCAAGGGTGTCTGTGTGTGTGTGTGTGTGTGTGTGTTTGTATGCATGCAAGCAAAGGGTGGGGTTGGGTGGGTTGTGCGTTGTTTCTGACTACCCCCCCTGCCTTGCCTCTCACCTCACATTGCCTCTCCTTCACTCTGCACGGTGCAATAGGAGAACAGATTTGTACAACCATTTTGTTCGAGTTCAGAGAAGAATCTTTGGCAGGAAAGCAGCTGGGTGGCCTTGAACACAACTCCAAAGTCAATGGTCTGGACAGAGTGGCTACGACGCTTTCATGATTTCCTCTGAGCGTGCTCTCAAAACGTCTCCATTATTCCTCTGTCTGTTTTTACTCTTTTCTTCTCTCCCTCACCACAGGTGTTTCTAACAACTATCTTTGTCTTCTGTTGGCTCCGTTCCAGTGCCCCCCCCCCCCCCTTTCATTTTCTTTATCTTTCACATTTTTATATAAGAGAGGCTCTGTCACACGGTGTGCTCTACAGCCCCCAAAATGTCCTGCAGCAATTATCAAAAGAACAAAATGAGTCATGTGTGTCAGAGAGGACCTTCCTCTGGTTTTCTTCTCTAACTGGTGCAAACACACCCGTCAACTGCTTTTCAGGTTCCTGGCAGCCAAACACACCACTTAACACACCGCCAGAAACAAGCAGCCACAGCAGCAAAGCTAAATAATCTCTTAAATCCCGTGTTTAATGACTTTTACCTTAGACATGTCTGTGGCTATGATGACCCAAGTGCAGTTGGCATTGTTGTCATACTGGACTGGGTAGTTTGGAGATGTGATGACACCACTGGGTCCTCTCAACTGGCCTCCGCACATCGGTGCTACAAGGGAAGACACAGAGAATAGCAAATGTTTGGTCAGTGGCTGTTTAAACGCACACTTTCTCATTTATATACCACCAAGGACATAGCATTTGTCAATCCCTCTCCTGGACTGTATGTTAAATCCACAAACCATGATGCTGTTTGGCTGCTAGTTATCACTCAATGACCTCAGCCTCCATATATGAAGGATTCCTATTATTCATACTTGTACTTCTACCCTTGTGCATTATGTATGACCACTATTTTATTCGTGCTTTCTCTCTTTCGTTCAAAACTCTCAACTCAATCTTCGCCAAGTGACGTGGATGCCAAATGCCAAATGCCAATTCAGAATACGTTTGTTTAACTTGAGGTTCCTTCAGTGTTTCGGACTGAACGACAGCATCTGTTTTGAAAGTTGCAGATGTTTGTTAAGTGTGTGGCAATTATAACTTACATACATTCTTATATATTTATATACGTCCTAAACCTTTAAACCAAAGAGCCATCTAGACCAAACCAACTGCTGTGCACCCGCTAAACACTAGACCTGCCAATATAGTGTGGCAAGTGAAGAATAGACTACTGAAACATTCAATCAAATCCATAAATCACACAGTTTTCTCACAGGTCTGAAATATATTGGGGATTTGATTGTTTTTTGCATTGTTATTATGTTCAGGCTGATTTATTATAACGATAAAACAAAGAGGATGACATCAGTCATTAAAGTCTGCCATTGTTATAATGTTTCCAAATACATTTGGGCAGCCATCAATATAGGTAGGTACTGCCCAAGTGTAGCCTAAATATTGGAAATGTTATCAAGGGGGGAAAAGTAAAAAAAACACAAATCGAGTATCACATTCATATTCTCATTGAAGAGCAGGTGAGCAGTTAGCAGACCAAGCTTTAAAGGACAATGTGACTTTTTTATTGAGGCCGGAGGGTGTCTGCATGGCAGAACTGTTAAACACGCCTTCAAATTAAAGCAGAATTTCTAATGACTACTTTAAGGGAAGTGAGTGTGTACGTGTGTACATATGTGGGGGGATAACCTGAAAGTATTTGAAAGGGCCTGAACCAGCTACCCAGATTTTAATGAGTTATGTGTAAAAGAGGTCCTTCGGGTGTTCAAGCCCCACTCAGTGGCTCCATGTCCCACCCCTCTCCCACCACATCACCCCTATTAAAATGTAAAAAGAACTTTGGCGAAGTTAGGGGGAGAATAAAGTAATTAATTTGAGTTGTGCTGACAGTGAGGGTGACCTTAATGAAAATAATACAGCAAAGAGGAAGTCCACCGGAGTTATCATATCCCCTCCCATTTTTGTTTTATCATGGGGATCATCGAGTGAGATACAGTCCACGCTGTGTGTTCCAAGGTAGACATGAAGGTGCAGCAGGCCACCTAGAAATACTTTATTTACAGAACTTTAGCAGCATGGTGGTGTGACCCAGAAGAAAATAGAACCTGTGAATTTCATGTCAGCAGAATGAATTTGCAGCCAGATATGAAGTTTTTTCCTGATGATAATGCAGTTCAAATGAATGACAATTAATAATAATTTTGGATGCAGATTTTCAATTATACCCAGATGATGTTTCATCTTTGTTGAGGCAAAACAAAAAGGCACAGTACCAAAGGTTAAGTGAGGATGATGGAAGGTGATTTTCTTTAAGGGCAACTTCACTGACATTATTGTGGATGTTGCGTCAATACTGAATGTTTCTTTACATAAAAACAAGTGAATGTGATACTATGGCCTGGATCCAAAAATGGCTCAATGACTTTCTTGATATTTTTAGTTCAAAGAAGTACAGAAGACAAGACCTTCAGTGTACAAGACCTTCATCGCCGTGTTTGTTGTCACAAAATCTGGTGACTGGCAGTAGCTTAGATGAGGCGAAGCACTCTGAATCCCCCACTCATATAATCCCTTTTAGTTCATGCTGATCCCCCTCTTTAGGAATTTAATCCAATGTACAATTGGATCAGTCAAGACAAAGGAAAGAATGGGGTCCCTGTGGAAAGCTGGATTGTGAGAACACATTAACTGAAGTGGAGTGGTCTGCAGGTGATGTTAAAGGGGATACAATGCACAAATGCTGCAGGTGATTACATTAGACAAATCTGTCAGAGATTACAGTGATCAAAAGCCCAAATGGGGAAACTGGTACAAAAAGTGCAGACATAGATCTAGGACAAGGCCAGCAACACTAAAAAGCATACCTCAAAGACAATTTCAGATGAGCTGTTCAGTTAATGCACTTTCTGATGCTGTGATTCATCAACACCTCAGTCTGCTGCCGAGTTGTTTGGCTTAACTACTTCAAACTTTCATAGTTATCACTCAGCGGAGTGCAATTACAAAGCTCTTTTGGAGTAACGGCAAAGCATTTAGTGCTGTTAAATCAATGAACAATATAATCAATGACCACCACACCTGCCAGTTTAAACCTGCAATTAATAGTTTTTTTTTGGCCACTTGGGGGCAGCAGAAACAAGTTGTGCACACAACGTTGACCTAGCATCACCATGTAAGTTGATATGGTGAACTTGTTAGCAATGGTTGCTTATTTACACATCCAGCAGTTACATAGCAGCATTATCGTTCATTTGCAGTCGTGTGTTTAGCCACATGGTGAATGTTAGTTCCATATTCTGCGCTGCAGCCAAAGACGATGCTAGGATTTTTAAGGAGGAATGACTAGAAAGAGACTATCACCTTGACTCTTTCCTTTACAATATTTTGTTCCTGGTGGTGGAACACAAAGCATAATTAAAAATACAATGGCTCATTTTGTGCTTTTAGCAATCTCAGCTACATAAGAGCCTCGCACCGATCCAATATACTTCATTTGACTGTTTTTCTCTGCCTGTATTTAGTGCTTTTAGATTCCATCTGACAATCAGAACTCTGTTGAATTGAAACCAAAAACAATCCCCGCCAGGAAGCAATGCCTTAAACATTTTGCTATACATTTTGCAGATGCAGGTCGACGGACTAAACTGAAATACTAAAGTAAGGACCAGTATCCTGAATGTGTCTTGATTTTTTTTTCTTTTAAGCACTAAGGGAACACTACCGCCAAGTTAAAGAAAATTATTAATATGTCACGTTCCAATGAACACACTTCACAAGTCAGACAGCCATAAATTAAGCCAATTATTCTACCAAAAGAAAAAGTCAAAAATCAAATCTACTCTGATTAATTCAGTTCAATGAGGCTAAAAACTCAAACTGATGAGCACACAAGCATCAGGGAGCCTGCCCGCTCTCTCTGCCTGTCATAAACTGGTCAGAAGTTAGAAAGAGCCAGCATGGCTAAACAGCAGGGAACAAAAGAATGCTGGCCAAAGGTCAAAGTCAGGCCAGTCACAATAAAATGGTGAATATTGAAACAATAAAACATAAAATATCAGGGCCCCTGAATATGAATATATAAATGGAGGTCACACTATTTGTGCACAGATGAACAACCCATATGTCAGCCCTTACCTCTACAGATGGGCCGATCGTCATTCCAGCCTACATAGCTGTCTGTCACTTTGAGACAACTGATGCTCTTTGAGCCCTGCAGTTCATAACCCTCGTCGCAGGAGAAATGCACTGTGGCTCCTCGCCTGCAGTTAAATTGCACACAGGAAAAACACATCAGCATTCACCTTCCCTGCAAAAAGTCCCTATTTAGCAGTGGGAGTGCAGATGGGGTAAGAGTACCAGAAAAAGAAGGTTTACTGAGGGGAAAGAAAATGCATGTATTTTGTTAGAATTCCCGACTAATTTCCAAAAGTGCTGGATTGTGGGAGAAGGATGTTTGTTACCCATTTGTCTGCGTTACAGCTGACCACTGATAGAGACAGCTCCGACAGAAACGGAACTTTATAATCCCACCGGTAATATCACCATCCCACAGAGGCAGCCTATTAGTGTGCAGTGGCTCAAATGGTAAGGTATTTGTTTTAGTGTACACATTTCTCTATCCAGTTTGGTTGCAGTGGCTTTATGGAGCATGGCACTGGGTGATGTGCTGTATGCCAGAACCCATTTCGAGATACGGTCCCTGGTTTTGTTATAGCACCCAACAGAGTCCCCTAATTCAAAAATGTCCTCCCGGCTCATTGTACACTAGTTCATTTTAAACATTTAAAAACTAAATTAAAAAAGGACAACACCCGTGAGACATTGGAAGTAGAAATAATTAAGACTCTTGATATTATTCAATTTTAACACAAAGACAACTGAATTGTCAACAAGGTACAGCATTAAATGTAGGAGCAAAATCTTAACAGCAAACGGTCACAGAACACTTTCATACCACTTACACAAGTTAATTAGGCCTCGACAATAAAATGAGAGAAAAATAAAAGCTTTGTGTTGAAGGTTGAAGTCACTTATTCAAAGAATTGTGGCAAAAGTCACATCAAACTAATTGAGAATTTGGCTACTCAATGCAATATTTATATTTATTAAAATCGCCTAATAGTGTCCTGGTCTTAAAAAACCTGATAACCGTCTTTTCTAAACACAACATGCTGTCTGTCCTTCACATTTGTGTCAATCAGCCTGTTCTTGTTCAGGAATCTTTCATCTATTCAGTTACACATGCCACTTAATTAATTGCTCCTGAAATCATTCCCTCGCTTGCTTTTACCTGAAGTCTGAGCCTTTTCTTTTTCCTCGATCCGGGATCCCCGGGTCTGGACACATGTTGTGTCCCTGAGCTACACCCATCTGAGACACTAAATAGAAAAGACAGAGAGGAAAGGATTAATAAAATACAGATTGCTCAACAAATGAGAGTCTTCACACAATAGTTTATTCTGAAAATGTTTCATTTTGCTGCATTAAGAAAGATTTGCAAGCCTTTAAATGACTTTGGGCAGGTCCAGAGTCACATGTTGTAGTACACTTACCTGGCCAGTGAGAAAATGGTTAATGAAGATAGTACTCTAACCGCAAGTTCACTTCAGCTAGAGGGAATACTGGACTTCCATTTGACGGGCGGTGGGACACCACATGAGTTGCCCATTTTTCAAGTCTGGCTAGATGTCTATGTGAAGGTTTTTACAAACATGTTCCCCATAACGACATAAAAAGAAGATCAAGCTTAAGGCTCATTGTTATGAGTTTGTTTGTTATTTGCTTTCTGCCCTCTGGTGGTCGATAGAGACAGTTAATTCCACTTTATCATTACAAAACACATTTAAAGATAAAAAAGGATGATGTGTGGAGTTTAATAAATGGTAACAGCTGTCGTAGCATTTTCTAATTGTCACACAAAAAGTGCCTGATATTTGCTCTGTGCACATAAACTCATTCGACATACACCTTGTCCGCTTCCCCGCTTCGTATTTCTACATCTCATTCCGGTGCACATTCCTGCTTATGCTCATGTCACTGGGTGCAAAACAGTGAAAGGAAAAGTGCCAGAAAGGGGTCAAATAAACTTGGCCAACAAGGAGACCCCATCGCACTGACTGGGTGGGGTCAAAGGACCCAATGTGACACCTGCTCATTGGCTAGGGTCCCTGTGTGAGGCAAGACAGCAATGAATATAAAACAAGGCTCACTGGTGTCAGCAGAGGAAACTAAGGAAATGGAAGAGAAAAAAAAGGACGACATAAGACTTACTGTTGAATAAACAGAAGAGGAGGACAATGTCGATGAACTCAGGAATATGTGACTGTTTACTCACGTTACTGTATTTTGTCTTATCCCCACAAAGCAATTGCTTGATGCCTATATATGATGTGAACATTTTAAGATTTGATTTGAAAGAATTCAATGCAAAATCAATATTTGATTATGTCAGCAAACAGCAATGTGGTGACAGAAGTCCAGTCTAGCAATTCAGTTGTTGGAGGATGGGCTGGGAGTGATCACTTAGTACTGTAAGTTTAATAAGAATGTCATTCGAGGTTTTTATTTAGAAATGTAAAGTGGAAGAAGATAAAGTGAAAATAAAAAGCATTTACTAATGCGAATATAAGGAAAGAAGAAAAATATGTTCTGAGAAACATAAGGATTAAAAGATAAAGTGGGAGGTAGAAGCGGATTAAATGCATTTTAAATGGCCTTGAGGCAGGATTATCATTAATACACCTCTTTTTGTTCAACAGGTTGTTCTAAAACCCTTCGACATCCATCTCTCCGTGTCACTCCGGTTAGATGACTCGTGGCTGTTAGTTATTAATGTTGCAGATGTTCAAATGAAGCAGAATGGGATAATAAACAGCAAAGAGGGTGAGAGAGAACAAGGGCAAGGAACACTGCCATGGCGAGAAGAGAAACCAAAGCAATTACTGCAGTCCATTTGCTATTAGAGCTGCATCTCTAGCATAAACAGCGTGTCCTTTGTGTCTGCACCTCTTACAACAGTCAGCATTCACCCCATACTCTGTCCAAGGAGTAGAGGAACAAACTTGCCTCATGACTTTGAACAAGAGTTGAGACAGGTGAAAAGCTGAAAAGGACGTATCTTCTTCAACAGGTAGACATACAAGTTGTGGAGGCAACAGTTGTTCCATTTGTTTTTTAAGACTGATGGAATTCACAGGCGTATTCACTGCGTCAAGGTCGCTTTTTCTTGCATTGAACCTTAGTTAAGTAAATTTTTCCAATGACATAGAAAGTTCAGGTCGTACTGCAGCCGTACCTGCTGCTTATCCTTGAGCAAAATACTGAAGCCCTTAACAGCACTGCAGAGTCATACCATGATAGCCACTGGTGTCAGTCTGCAGTGCGCTGAGGAAACAAGTTGCATTTGTGGCAAGCGGACATCCGACGCCTTTGCCAGGGTTTTGACCCAAGATGCAGAAGGAGAAAAAGGCATTGCTAACATCTACATTTGTTCAGATTAACTTAGACGTACATCTATAGAAGCGTTTCTCCAGCAAAATAAACATAGCTTGCTTTCTGACGAAGATGCTGAATTAGAGGTGCCGTCCATTTTGACGCACTCTCCCATCTAATTCCACCCTTGAAGATTCAAGTTTTCTTCAAATTCGTCTTTTTAAGGAAAAGGTTGAGTGAAACTTTTCATTTCAGCCCAGTTCATTTTCCAAACCCCGTTGAGCGTTAAGGTGTGCGACTTACACACTGATATCTTGTGGTGGTTGTCTTTGCTGGGCAACATCTTTACACCTCGAGACTTAAGTTCCGTCATCTTCTTCACTGTGTTGGAAAACAGAACAGAGGGACACGTCAGACAGCATAAAGTGCAATAATGACACCCACACATTTCGGCAGTGCTTAAATGTCTGCAGCAGACACAGTATATCATGTATAATGTGCCACACACCATTGCCCACACCCACTCCAACTATGTTCACAGCACAAAGCAATTAAAAAAAAATCCTGCTCAAATATGAAAACAACCTAACTTTTTATTTAGTTTACATAGAAGAAGAGAGATCAGAATTACACAATTTCTTTGCAGTCTTGTGGGTGTGCAGGGAATAACATTATTATTAAATTGTTAGGATTAGAAGGCAGGGTATATGGGGAGCTAAAACACACATTTCTATACAGTAAAAAAATGGTTTCAATTATTGAGTTTCATGGAATTTTAAATAAAATAATAAAAACCAAGAAATCACAGCAAAGTAAGAGGCTCATCTAAATGCATATTTATTCATCAATTTCAAAAACACCATCAGCATTGTCTGCGCGCCCCTTCACACTCATCCTATTTAATTACTCTGACGGTTCCTGACAATGGAACTTTACTTGTTTTGTACAAATGCGTTTTCCTCCCTTGCTCAGTTTCAGCTGCATTGTAATTCAAAGTTAATCTGAGTCATGTGTCAAAAAGTCTGTGTATTATGTGTGTGGAAGAAAAAGCACAATAAAGAAGATCTTTTTAGATTTGTTACCCGATTCAAAAAGGAGGGGGAAAAAATGTATTATCATGTTTCTAGTGAGGCAATTAAGCTGTGAGGTGCAGGGTTTGATGGGGTGGGGCTGTTTCCTGTACCATGTAAATAAAATAGAGCAACAAAGACAACATCAACAGTCTTTCCATCACTCCAACATGCGGCTGCTGTGGAGTCATGGGAACTGTCATGAAGAGAATGGCTGGTGGGTGTTGGGGGATGAAAGAGATGGAGTCAGTGTTTAATCAAATCAAAGTATTAGTCTCCCCTTTTCTGTCTGATGTTCTAAACATATTTACCTCGTACTGAGAAAACACGCTCATAACATTGAACCTGTAAACCCATAGGTTCACCGCTCTTCTTTCTCTCATCCATCGTCTCTGAGGTTCAAAGGGGATTGCCAGAGGTGAGAGCCTTAGAGCTCATCCCTTCTCTAAGCTGACCCCTGAACCTCCAAGAGTAATGGGGATGGAAATGGATGCATGGGAGAGACAGGATTTTCTATCTTTGTGTGTGTGTGTGTGCGCAATTGTGTGGCACTATAAGAATGAGTCTGCAAATCTTTATTTCTGAAAGCGACAACCACTATTCTGCCAAAACAGCGAAATGATTTCACTTGCTGCCAGTACAGTTTCAGAACCAGCCAAATCTTCAAATAAGGCAGATCATGACTCATACTGACATGCACATAACCTTAGGTTGGTAATTGGTCAGGTTGTTACTCACTTCCAAAATATGCAATGGTTTTCCATCAGCTGACTTTTTTTTTTTATTTATTAGACTTGATCACATGCTGATGGTTGTGTTTTGTCTCGACAGTGGTGCTAAACAAATGACATTGGGGTTTCATTAAGGTCACTAACACTTCACTCCCTTAGGAGGAAAAATGTGCTCAGCAAATTTCATGGCAATCTGTCTCTTAGATTAGGAGATATACTGAATGCTGAGAGTTCATTCTCTGGGGAGTACATGAGTTTCATTTCAGGGCTGTCAAATGATTTTTGTTATTTCTTGTGTACAAGCGGAAAACTATATTCAGATTTTGTTTCAGTGGGTCAACATAAATATTAGAATTTATCCTTGGGGTGAGCAAGAATATTTAAATCAAATGTCAAGGAAATCCAGCCGATCTGTACAACATTAAACCTGGCGCACGAGATACATTAAATTATTTTCTTACCTTGGTACTGTGCACTGAAACCTCTCAACCTGTGATTGCCATCAGAGGTAAAGTGCAGTCGGAGCCAATTCTTGCTGCTAATGATGGGTGAGGGAAGGTTGGGGCCGGTGAACCTGGAGACACAGAGACAGAGCGAAGAGTACCTTAGAATATTAGCATGTAAGCACACGAGCATTTAACATGCAAATGTGATGGTAGCAGTTTGCAAACTGCAGTAATATTCAGCATATCCTGCACACACATTAATTTAAGGTTAAAGGCAACTAACTGTAGCATCATTCTAAGCACTGATACACTTCCTTAGTACATGGATCTGTCTGTTTCTCTAGCATCTGTTATTCATTCTATCAACTGCCATTTTAAGAGAGGATTGTGCTCGCTTGCGCTTCTGTTTTGTACCATAAAGCAATTATGCAATCCATCAGATTTCCCAATAAAGACAATATATTGCAGAGGCTGGCAGAACCTGCCAGTCTTCTGGGTGATTATCGTGTTTGTTTACGGTAATTATACTAATGATTCGAAATGAACGTGGCCATGACTTTGAGAAGTTAAAATCCTTCACCTTTATGATCTATTAAAGAGAGGGTCTGGTGCTCAAGGGGAACCGCAATGTTAACGACTCTTAACCAAACTGTGGCCCAATAAAGGATGAGACCATGAAAGGCCAGCATCGGCATTTGCAGAGAGAGAACCCTCCCTTCGTGAGCACTTAGAGCGCCTCCTGATCTGTATGGTAATGTGTGCTGTTGCTTACCAGGCACTTCTTCAGTTGTTAAAGCCAAAGTCATTTGGGAACACGTCATGGTTTCTATTGAGACGCATCAACACGAGCGCATGGACACACTCGTATGCGCACGCGTACACCGCGTGCACTTAAACACTTAGGCACACATACGCACAGGCTTGTGCATAAATTCCAACTCCTCGTCGGGAAATTACATTTACCCAACTTTGTCCAGCTGATCTCCCCCCCAACCAGCTCTCAAAAAACCACGGAGGAAAAAAACTGGAACACAAAGCCAAGAGAAAGAAAAGTGAAAATGTGTTTCAATAATTAAATAAACCTGAGAGACAGACTGGAAAAGAGGTATGAGGCACTTTTTGCTAGCTAATAACTGCTCTTCTTTGAATGCAAAAATATTCTGATGTACTGATGCCGCGGGGGCAAAAGAATAAAACAGCTTTAAGAATATAGCTCCAACCAAAAAAGACAGGAATCTACCAGGAGGAGATATTTAGTCTAGTGAGGGTGTTTGGTGGGGATATGTGACTGACTGCACCGTAGAGCTCCCTTAGGATCAATTAAAAGCATGTAGGTTTCTGGATGTAGACAGAATTAGCTGTTATTTTGATGGAAACAAAGCACCTTTCGTTTATAAATTAAGCTCCCAGTGCAGTGGGGCCACAGCCTCAGTATGCAGTAGCGCCACTTATTTTTTCAGCTGAAGCTGAAGTCGCCTGGAGGGTCGGAGGGAGCGACAGAAAGAGTGGACAATATTTCTTAAAAGAGTTTTGGGCAGCAGGCGGGACAAAGTGCAGGGGAGAAACTAGACAATGAGGAAATAAGAAAAAGAGATTGCAGGCACCGCAAGCCGAGATCAAGAAAATGGAGCAGAGACAAGAAAACAGAAAATGTCACTGATGAAAGAGGTGAAAATGTTTCTCCTGTCTCCCAAATTTTGATTTCAGCATGCGGTCTGGCTGTCATCCCCTCACTTGTAAGTCCGTGACTAGAATGACCTCAACCCTTGGATACAAGATTTCCACTGAAGCAAGCTTTCACTATTCAATCGGTGATGTTCAAGACACAAAAGGGTAAGGTCAGGTACAAGATCACAGTTGGAGTTAACCCTATTTCCTTCCCAGGTGAAGGAGCTCCTATTAATACTATGTCAGAGGCCTTGATGAAAAGGGTGTGTGTGTGTGTGTGTGTGTGTGTGTGTGTGTGTGTGTGTGCAGCATATGCGGTGCATGTATGGATGTACACGCCCCAAACCCACTTGATCAAGCAACATGGTGAAATTCTGCATCCCCTGGGGGCATATTTTGGGAACAATTTCCAAGCTTCTGAACCAAGATTGGTGTACTTCACCGTCTAGCTATATCCTGTATATCCAGCCGACTATATTGCTGCTAATGTTAACCTCTCGGGTTAATTTTGCTACACTTCACACAAACCACTTTGGCTGCTTCTGATAATTCAAAAACATCTCACCGTGCACCAAATGGTTTTAACCTGGGAGAGACCAACCCTACACTGGGGTTTTAAAGCAATAAAATTAAGAGGTTTCCTGAAATGGATTCAGGTATTACAAAAAAAGACAAAAAACTGTCATATATAAATAATGATAAAGAACAGAAAATCAAACAAACAGTATATACCTGCCTCCTGATATGCCTTTCAAACACGCACAGGACAGGTGACTGCATTATTAATGATAAACTCTTGTTTGTGGATTTCCTTCACTGAATATTCTACAACTTCCCCTGACTCACTATGTCTTATGTCCTTTATCTACAGCATAATACCGTGATAGCAAACACAAAGCAAACCAAGATTATCCCACATTTTATCTGTCTTTATTGGCATTCTCTCGTCTTTCCCTTCTATATATTTTCAAACAAGGGCATAATTAAGTTATTTATCTGATCAGATTATTATTTTTATCACGCCATTCCAGTGTGGCCTGGAGGCTGCATGGTATAATGAAAGTAAGGCGGAAATGTGAAGCCATGTCATACGACACTGGCCTTGATTTACAACAGCAAGTGCAAGACTGATAAAGTGAGTCTGCATGCCTCAGGAGATGCTTTTATCACTTAAAGAGAAGGGGAAAGATGAAGCATCGAGGGGGCTCGTGTAGTGTCTGGCACATGTGCGTTCGGAGTGGCGCTACTAGGACGGAGAGCACCAGAATCACCTCTGGCTCTTGGTAAATACCTGGGTTCTGAGGCAGCTCAAAATCCTGGGTACTAAATCTCACGCCAATAAATGACAGCGTATGATCCACATGAAACACAGGCCTCCAAACACCAGCGCCACGATTTCGATGCAAACTGCTTTGTTCTGTTGAGTTGAGTCACTTCAATTTACTATGGGGACAGATGAAAATGTCCCTTGGAATTAAAAGGACAATTTGACAATTTGACAATTTTCGTTAACACGCAACAAGCAAGCTAAAGACTTCCTTAAGATTCTGACAAACTGCAGCAGTGGCAGAGGATAAGGAACTGATGGCTATGCCATTAAGGATTAGGTGATTCATAAATATGGGATGAGGGATAAACAGACCACCATAAATATCATTTTGACCCAATGTCACCTCTGCCTTTTCCCATTTCACTTTCCACCCCGGGTTTTTTTGGCTGAAAACATGAAAGTTTTAGTCTGAAAGTGACCCTGGGGAGCAACAGAAAAAGTCACGAGCTGGCTGATGGAGGTCTCCTGAAGGGTGTTGTGGCTACTTCTATAGTTCCTTTCCACCTCACCCTCCCTCTCTGTCTGACCATTAGATTGTATGCGGAACTGTCTTGAGAGCGCAGTGCTAAATCAGTTTCCATTTCCAGGGCCCCAAAGCTCCTCAGTCTGAGTCAGGCTTTTGATGATTGTCCAAGAAATTTATTTTTGGGCAAGGCAAGGTGATGGACGCAGCCAGTGAAGTTCTTAACTGAGGGGACTGAGCTGTGAACTGCACACTGACACACAGCTCCTCTGAAAAGACAGCCAGGTTTTGATGCTTTTACTTCCACGTATACTGCATGTCACCAACATTCATAAAAATATCTAAAACCGTTTAATGGCTACACAATTCTAAAGGCAACATCCTATTTCTGGGTACCTGAAGTAAGACTTGCAAATCTGTGTTGCTTTGACTTGTCTTTTCACTGTCATATTATGATTGAGGTTCTTAGGAATATGCAGAACCCGTCTAAACTCTTTTACGTAACACTAGGACAAAGGTACTTTTCATATTGATGTGATGTGACTCATTAAGTTGTTAATGCCTTTCAGGATTTTGAACAAAGGTCATTGTCATCAGGCAATTCAACAACCCTTCCTAGTGGAATGGGTCTCTTTTGCTTTATATTCATGGTTTTATGTCATCTGTTTTCTGTTCAAGGGGCAATGTGTCAAATTACTCTGCATAATAATTAATGGGTGGAGTTTGGGTGTCAGAGGAGAGCAGCTCCACATTAGGATCAAACACTTTAAATCACCGTTCGGCGCATTAATTCATTGTAAGCATCTAATGAGCATATTTGCGTTCACGCGTGGGTGTTTGCACGTCTGCGATGGTGAGAGCGCCGATTCTGGACGTAGAACGTCCCCGTTAATTGCAGCTACTTAGGGAGATCAATCAGATCTCTGCTCAACATGCAGATCCTGGTCCGTACAGCAGACCAGGGGTCACAGTGACTTTAAAGCCAAAACTTTCAGCATTTTAATGAGGCTATGTGAATTACAGCACAGGTCAGCCTATACAGATGCACATGCAGGCACAGACACACGGAAAACATTCACAGTTACAAGCACGTACGCAGATAAATAAACTATTTCTCTCGCTCTGTCATTAACACACACACACAAATTCACACAGACTCACACATGCCACATCCTTCTGAGGCAAAACTAATCAGTGTGACCCTTAAGTCCTTAACGGCAGTATTAAGCATTGCCAGTGGGGCTGTAGCTGTGACCTTCAGATGTGACCGAGACTAGACACACACTGGGGGTTTAAATGAACCACCAGAGTCCCCTGCTCCAAACAACATAGAACCCTCAACATGGTTCAATCATTTCTTCAACTAACAACCACCCAGGTAGTAAAAACCATCAACCCTACACAATAGGTTAAGGCCAAAATATTAAGAGAAGCCTGCAGGGGAGCTATGTCTCATGGGTCTGTGCTGGACTGGACTGAAGCTCTGAGTGCAAAAACAAGGCACCGCAGAGGAGGTTAAAACCTCCACTGGCCAAGCCAGTAAAACTGCAGACCCATCAGAGCCAACATGCCTACTTTCCCTTAAACTCCCTGGTCTGACAGAGCCAAAATGTCTGTTCTTCTTCCTCTCTCAGCCCTCATGTATTATTCAAAAAAAGACCTCTGGCCCCATCAGAAAGCCTTGTTAAATCTTCTGAGGGATTCCTTTCTTCCTCTTCCCACAACTCATTTTCTGCACCTCACAGAACATATAATGCGGACAATGATTGAAAGAAATTTCCTTTTGGATAGAACAACTCGCCAGCCTTCATCTTGGCTCCCTTTCTCTTATCCTTTTTCATTAGCATTTCTTCAAGCCTATCCTGAAGCTTCCTGCAAATACACGTTTGTGCTCGAGTCATTTTAAAAAAGAGCGTAAATAGCGTAGATGTTAAAACCCATCTCCGTCTTGGTTGATAACTCTATGGGTACAGCTGCCATATGACCATGTCATGATCTTGCCATCCATAACCCACCGTCAAGCGCACATTTCCTCCTCAATGCGAACTCAGATCTCTTTTTCAAAGAGAGGAAAATGTGAGGGAGCTGGTGCTTCGATTGAGGATGTACTCTCACAATTGCAATACCCATGCAAATTAAAACTAACCTCATTGGCTACTCGGCCATGCCGTTTCATTCCTTGCCCCAAAAGAGAAATGTTTAGCAGCCACACCAGCACGAGTCTCAAGCTGAATAAGTGTGAACTGATTTTCCATACAAGGACACGATATTCACGTAAAACAATGGGCCATGTCTGTCAGGGACGGCAGCACAGTTTAGGTCATGGCGAAGATCTGTCAAATGAACAGTGAGAGCGATGTGTAGAGAAAGACTGCCAGGTGAAGAACCGGCTGAAGTTGGGTCAGCAACAGTTCTGGATGGCGCTGATAAATATAACAGTTAATTTCTATGGTGGACTTGGATTGCAATAATTACAACCTATATGAAAGAGAGAACATGCTGTACAAACGTAAAAACACTGGTTTGCAGCTGCCTGGCCAGTCGATGGAGGGTTTCCATAATTTAGGATGTAGAGTTGCTGCATTTGCTCAGAGAAAAAAAGCAAACCTACGCTCCACCGTAACTCAAACGTATTCCTCATATAATATCTGGCTTTTGTATTTGCTTTACTTTGGTTCCGTCACAATCTGTGAATGAGATCGTACACTGTAATCATTTCATGAGATAATATAAAAACACACTTTTATGCTAAGGCATTTAAAGCACACACACAAGCAGATGAAACATAAACTCCAGCAGTTCAATCCGTGGAAGTAAAGAATTTAGTGCAACTTGTTCTGCAATTGATCCCAGTGTCAGTGTGATCCATTACTCTTGTTCAGAAAGTCGAGGTGGATGCAGGCAAAGTCACAGAAAACAAAACAATAGGACTAAACTGCTATCAAATGAATTGTGGAACAACGCTGATGAGGAAACCACACAGAGCCTAATGGCGTGGATTATTGGATG
Source organism: Gadopsis marmoratus (assembly GCA_036023855.1). Classification (NCBI taxonomy): domain Eukaryota; kingdom Metazoa; phylum Chordata; class Actinopteri; order Centrarchiformes; family Percichthyidae; genus Gadopsis; species Gadopsis marmoratus. The sequence goes on along the minus strand of JAVQJF010056057.1, from coordinate 6,864 downwards.
TTTGCCTTCAACACGATGACCCACACAGGCACAAATGACTTGTTTGAAGACGAAGAAAAGGACAAATAAAGAAATTGTGGCTATTCTCTCCATTCCTTAAGCCCAGCTGACACGACGCTTCGCCATCATCACCCAGGACGGTTGATGACATGCGCGCAGCCTAATGCACAAACACACAGATATATACACAGTCTATCAGAACACACAACTCAAAGCAGTATGTGCGTGCACGACTCTTCTGTAATCGTCTGCGGGTGGTATTGGATCTGTGGTTAATGGGAGAAAAACAAATGAGTTTCCAAGGTCACTCTTAGAAGTGGCAGTGATAATCGAGCCCTCCCTGTAGATCTATCAAACGCCCCAATAAACAAATACCAACATTATCCTAGGGCCGATACAGGGACATCATCCTTCTCTTCTACAGGAGGCTTAAGGTGATATAGACGGAGAGAAAGCGGTGAGAAAGACACAGCAGCCATCGCAGTGTGACAGAGAAAAGCCAGGTCGAGAAGCAGGTAGTGAACACAGACGTTAAGGGAACGAAAGAATTCCTAGTGAGTATTAATTTTGACAAATCATTCTCAAGGTTGAAACACAATGCGACTGCATTTAGTGCGTGTGCGATTTGAAAATCACACCTCCGACGACCATAAAAGCTCACTGAATAATTCTGACAGCAGCACTTCCACTGTTCAACTAGTCACTTTTCTCCCCCACATAGCAATCCAGGCTCTGACTGTTTAGAAGCAAATGGCTTTTTGTAAAGCAACAAAGTACGGGCTACAATCACCCACAGAACCAGTGCCCATGGCTGCAATGCCAGCAGTGCAAACTGAAGTCGAATTGCTTTGTCACTTCCTCTAAAGAAACCAAAATCACATTTCAACAAGGAAAATGAATTTATCTCACTAACAAGTACTGCCACTGCTATAATTCATAAAATGACATAGAGCTCCACTGTCACTCAAAAACTATTAAAACGCATGAAAGAGCCACCGTTTCAGGTAGCACGCTTTGTTCTCTACAACGTCAGTCTTTTATTATACTACCAATAAAAGTGGCCAAAGGTCAAAATGTTTTCGTGCTGCATAAGGATAAGAGTGTTTCATACCTACCAACAGTATGATTTTAGTGTTTAGTTCCTTTTTAAAGGAATAGCGCAACATTTTGGGAAATACATTTTGCGTTCTTGCCGAGAGTTAGATGAGAAGTGCAACTCCACTCTCAAATTGGTACAGTAAATACGACGCTACAGCCAGCAGAGACTTAGCTTAACTTAGCATATAAAGGCGAGCACATACAGTTTGTTTGTCCCTACATTGCAGGGGGGACAAGTTGTGGTTCTGGAAGCTAGTCGTTTCCCCATTTTTCAGTCTTTATGCTAAGCTAAGCTAGCCGGCTGAAGCTTCATATTCACCGTACAGACACGAGTGGTAGCGATTGTCTCATCTAACTCTTGGTAAAAAAGCGTATTTGTGTATTACCCAAAATGTCTAACTATTCCTTTAAAAGAAAAGAGTGACCCGTCTAAATATAGAAAATGTATTTTGCAATCTATGAAATGATCTTATCATACCTGCAGATTTCTTCACTTGTAATAACAACAAGAACTGAAGATTCAATATCAGAAAGATGGACATCTATGCTTCACTGGGCAATTTCTTTCTCTCGAATACTTTAATCAGTTTGGTCTTTTGGCGCCCAAATAATATAGTACAAGTACATTTCATTTTGCACTAATTATAGAATGTTCAATGTGATAAAGATTTTATTGTGTTAATAAAATTGTACAATATAACTTATCCTGACGATTGTACACTTACATCAAATGACTGCTGTTGGTTTCAGGAAATGCCAAATATATGCATCATTTTTATTATTTTTGGTTTTCATGTGGTCATTAAATGCATGCATGATTTAACAGGAGTCCATTAGTAACAGCAACTTACTGGCATTCATAAAACTAAATGGCATATAAACCCACGTTGCTATACAATCTGCTCCTGTGCACTTTTTATAATGGAGGCACTGAAAAGTGCAGAGTCAGAATTTTCCCTTTAAAACAATAAGCCCCAAGGCTCCCCACGTATTAAAGGGTAGTACACTACATAAAGGTCAACATAAAGTATAAAGCAAACTAATTAACTACAAGTGGGAAAAATACACAAAATAATAACGATTAAAATCCATCTATGTTTATTTTGACAGGCTATTTGTGAGGAATTCAAATGGTTGTTCTTCTATTTTACCCCGTTTTTTTACTCAACATCATACACAAATCCTTACACAACAGTCTGCTTGAATCAGCGTGGGGAAATAGACTAGCAGAGAATTCGGGATAGGGTACCATTTTTACCACACCAAGGTGTTTGGGGAGAAAAACATTCACCATGTCTATAGTCATCATTTATTTGATACAATGGCTACTATCCACATACTTGGGTTTTACTACAAATCACATACTGGTAGTTTAGCTCTCACATTTCCTGTAATGCTCTCCTTATCTTTTGCTATTGTTAGTTCCAATTGATTCACTCCTGAATTCCCACTGCGCTGCTTTTTCTGGCACCTAAATGGAAAATAAATAAAGTCTAAAACTCTATTTTGTGCCAGAACTAAGTTGTCCACACCACTAACATGGACGCAATTCCATTTTTGTCGAGTCCATTTTTTGTGCTTGCAACCGGTTCCAGGATCCAAATTCTCCCCCCCCTTTGCACTGAGGTGGGTGGCATAGAGCAACTGAGGTTGTGATTATGCAGATCAGGTGGTGCAGTGCAGCTTTTGAATGCTTTTTGGCAAGAAACTGTGCTCACATTAACACCTACTCAGACCGATTCTAAATCACTAAAGCAAGCACATATAGAGCAATTTGTTGCTTTCATTGGTGTAGGGCACAAGGTGACCTCTCCAAAAGCATGGAAGACACATTCATGTATGTTGATTTATGAGTTTTTTATTTTCATATAAAATTTTGTCCAGTGCACAGTTTAATGATCATCACTTTACATTTTAAAATGCAATGAAGGCAGAGACTGATTGGATAGCTTAGTCTCAACAATAATGTTATCCACGACAGTCTGTGGGATGTATAATGAACTTTCCCTTTTAGTTGATTAAATCCCTGAAGCCATCATGCAGGAGAGATAATTTGTAGGTTATTTTTGCAGCCTCTATTTTGAGGGATGCACTGTGCATTATCGCACACAGATCACGCGTAAAAGTTCAAATGAAAGCCATTTTATTTTACTACTAGGTAACATAGGTTTGGTCCGTGTTCAGAATTTATTTTTTTTTATTCAGTGTGTGCATCGTTACACATTGTCAGGCATTGCAGTATCTTCATAATGTCTTAAAGAGAGACACTATCTGCTCTTGGAGGCATATTTTACGTGAAAATTTGTGCCTCGCAACTCTGCTTTCTGAAGATAAAATCTACTTTCTCCTCAGAGAAGTTGGCTTCTTCCAGCCCATTAGGGAACTGTCTGCTGCTTTTAATCCGGATGAGAGGAGTTGATTCGATTTGGCCGATCATCCTTCTCTGCCTCTTTTCCACTTTGCGCTGTACTGTATGAGCATCACGCGTGTGCCTGTAGTCGCCACACACGTATGTTTCTGCCATAGGTTTGTGCTTGTGATTATGTTCACAGTTTCAGAAAAAGAAAAAAACAAAAACGTTTGCAAATCCAGTTTATTGGCTGGGCCCCACCAGGGAAACGGAATACAAATAGAAACAAATAGACAGAATACAGTGAGGTGTCAAAGCCAAGCTCTGTGAAAAGCCTTCTACATTAGTCTGACCATTCACAGCCCGGACACGAAGACAAATAACAAATCTTAATGTTACTCTGCACCGATCATGCAGCAAAGCCACAAAGCTCGAAAATGCATGGGCAAACTCAATCTACAGTTATTGCTTAGTGAATGACTCTGGCCTCTAGGCAAAATTAAAACTGCGCTCATAAAAGTCAACTCTACTTGCGATGATCTTTCGGATGGACAATGTAATTATCAATCACTTCAGCTTTCATGTCAGTGTGACACTAACAGCCTCTAAATCCTAAATCGGTTCCTCTAAAACGTTCGCCATGATTTTCTCATTTCTAGTGTCCCCTCCCCCCATTTGTAATAATGCTTATACTCAAAGCTTGAGTTGATTATCGCAACGTGTAAAGTAAAAGTGATTTCCCTCTCCTGATTGTTAAACCACATGTTTGGCTGCATCCTGCATGGGGTAATGAGCCACTCAGACAAGCTGGAAAAGGAGAGTGGATGAACCCCAGATGGGCATCTGGTGTCCCAGTTGCTTCCCTCCGTCATCTCATCCAGACCCCCTTGCTCACTCAGTGTCTGACCACATTACAGTGCATCTCTCTTTCGCTATGTCTTGATAAAGGACGGCATTTCAGTTTGTCTGTCAAAATGTTTAATTCCTAGCACCATCCGACTGAGGTGGTGAGGATAGGTACGAGCTTTGAGACTTCCACGACGGGAGAAAGGCAAATGTGGGAGAAAGATCGCTTCATGGTGGGAGGAAGAGCGAGAGGAAGAAACAGGCAGGAGATGAGTAACTTCCAGGGTACATAGGAAATGAGTCATCCAGGCACCAAGAGCTACCAAAACTCAGCTTCTACTTTCAGTGCCTCTTCTCCCGCATTGCCGTCCACCCACAATATTCTTTTCCCCCAGGAGCTCCGTGTATTTGTTTTCTTTTAATTAGTTTGAGGGTCGCTTACGAAGCCATTCTATTGTGAAACCATTCAAAAGATTCTTCATAACGCATGAACTGAAACGTATGGGATGCAAAAAAAGATAGAGAAGGCCTGTATTCCAGCGTTATGTTCGCTGGCCCTTTGTCTGGCTTTCACAGTTTGTTTTCTAGAGATTAGCATTTGTTCTCTCTCTTTTGCCATCACTTTGTGTAATCCCTCCCTGTGTCTTCCTCCGCTGCTCCATGCCTACGTTTGGGACAATACGCAATGCAAATGGGTGCCACATTATGCCACAATACTGCATATTAGCTTTCTCCTTCTCAAACACAAAGATAAGAAGAAAGGAAAGACTAGGATGAGACATTAAATGGCAGTGAAACATGTGCCTGTTATGTCCTACATTTAGGGGCTGTCGACGATTTAGAGTAAGAAGTACACATACATGCAGACAGTTGGGGCACAGACTGTTAAAGATTGAACAGACAGGTGGACTAACAGAAAATGCCAATCCCAAATCCAGCTGGCTGGCACTGGTGAGAGAGGGATGGTGGAATCAACGTATTCAACTATTGTGGGCTGGCAGGTGACTGAGATACGAGCTTTGATGACAGCCTCTTAGAGCAGTCGGTGGGGCTATCTGCTTAAATCAAGCTAAGAAAATATATATTTTCTATATATACAGATTCATACCTGAACACAGGCAGGTGTTCTCACACGACTGGTCATATCTACAAAAGATGCAAAGAAGCAAAGCAATAATATATCACTGTGGATAAATTCAAAAAAACACACAAAATGACGTGTCAAGTCACATCACCTCAGTTTGGGCATTTGGATGTGTCTTGCTCTCAATCTGCTCCAAGCAATCTTTGCTCTTCCTTCCATGTGTTGCACTATCGTTCAAACAGGCCAGGTAGAATTAAGCCTTTAAGATATCTGGGCAAAGTGGAAGTGGGCCAAGTTCTCTTCCATTATACAACAGAGAGCAGATATATTAATCCCAGCTGATAGAGCCTGATCTCTTCATCCATTAGCTTTTATTGGTCTTCTAGTCTAAAACCATCCGGGGGAGACAACATGTTTTGACTTTTTTTGATTATATACTTCATTCAGCTTTAAAAAGGTATTAATCTATTTCATATGTTTCTTTTTTTTTTTCCTTTTATTGCCCTTCCCAACGTTGAAAGAAGGCGATCGCAGGTAAATATTAAAGTCATCAATCAAGGAAAGTGGGAAGAGAAAAGAAAACACCTTGAAGTAGAAGAGAAATCTTTTATACCCTTTTATCACCCGTGACCATGGCCGATTTGTCGTAAAAGCCACCATCCAATTAAAAGAGGTCCCTCCATCTGCTTCCTCCTGAGTCAGCGCTGACCTTTCACCCCCACCACCACCACCACACACACACACACACCACTTCCCCTTACCATCGCCATGATATATCCACTGCCTCTGCTCACTGCAGGTGTGTTGTGATACAGACGATCGAAAGCACCAATTAACTACCTGAGTTCACATAAACAAAACTGAATACATGGAAATGTAGCTGTATATATCACCCTTGGGCAAAAACTACTGCAATTGCAGTTTAGCTGAGGAAAGTTGTGTAACTTCCAACCTTGCAGTGATTTAAACAAAAATAAAAAAATCCACCTTTCACTGTCACTTCTTTTTCCACAGATGAATTACCCACTCAGAGATAAACACTTGACCATACATTACAGGTACTTACAGAGGTAAACGTAAGGAGTTCATGCAAGTTAAAAACAAAAATATCATGAGAATGAAATGTGCACAATCAGGGGCGGCTGGTATCAATGGGCTGGCAGGGCTCAGCCCTCCCTGTCCTTTACAATAAATAGAATAAAATAATTGTAAAAAATCTTAAAACAGATCGTCTTCAATTTTGGTGGGACCTAGAGGAGCAACAGAACCAAATAGTCACAAGAAAAACTGAGGAAAAAGAAAGAAAAACGCAGGATATATTGAAATGGGCTTATTTTTTACAGCCCCAACTCAGCGGCATCAGTGTCCAATCAGATTCATGTTAAGTGAGTGACAGGCGTCGTGGCACGCCCCCTTGATTTGCTGGGCATTTGGGCTAAATTCATTCAGCCCAGAGACGCAGACAGCAGTGCTGTGACAGAGTGAA
>JAVQJF010056054.1:0-41010 GCA_036023855.1 Gadopsis marmoratus | reverse complement strand
TCTCTCTCTCTCTCTCTCTCTCTCTGTCACTCCGCTGCTTCCTGGATTCCGCCGGTTTTCAGCGCCTGAACAACAGCACAGACTTCAAGCTCCCGGATTTAAATACTGGGCTGGAACATACCACGTGGCAAAACAGAGGCAGGACCGGGTCGAACCACTTCAGACTCCGTCGTGCTGTAAAATGGAGGAGGCCCCGCAGCTGTGGCCACTCCTCCACCGCCCCCACCTCTTATTCATGAAGCACAATCAGTGATCTAATTGCTGCAAACCTTGACGTCGTGTTATGGACGCCAGCATTTAAAAACAAATGTTACGTGTCCATTGAAGACAGGTTTTTATTGCCCGTGGTTTCAAAATAAAATCATGTGATTTGCACTGGAACAATTGACTTGCCTCATGTAGTTATATGCACTGCAGCACTGTAATGTGGCCCCTGGCCTGTTGTTGGTCTTTATAAATTGTTCTTGTTTTCTTGTTGTCTCTCTATAATCGATCTGCTTGCTGCTGATGTGTCCGTGTTGACGTCTTATCATTGCTGCCAGCCAATTATCAAAAACAAACCTTTTTTCCCTGATTTAAATCCTTTTTACGGGTTTGTCTTACTCCTACAGGTATGTGGCGCACGATTGTGTGTACATGCCAGTCAGCTCATTTAAATAGTGCATGCCATGTTACTCTCTTCACCGACCACATGACTCCAGGGGAGCCTATTTCCTTCCTCTCTCACATGACTGCGTTACACCACAAGGAAGGCCTGTTTGCTGTATTTCACAGTCTACAAGAAAGCTGCTAAGCCTCGATGTGGGCTCCATTCTTAGTGAATTTTTCAAGGCAACGCTCAGAGCAAAGATCAAAGAATTTTCCAGATGAAGGCCAAACAACTGCTGGCACATGCACAGACATCAGCGCGAAAGACACACAAAAGGCAGACACAAACCACGCCGGGCACTGCATTCTGGACAGATCCTCATCTTTGTGCAGTATCAGCACATAGAAGCAACCCAGCTGCAACTAAAGTCAAGCCAACAACACGCAGTACACAAGACTCAGAGGAAACTGCTTGTGAGCGAGAGTTTGTTTTTCCATCTTCCATGCGACCATATCCAAAATCAATATTTTACTAAGCCGGTTTGACAGGCGGAGAGCTATATGGACCAAGCCTTTAGGCAAATCGCTACTTGGTCTGTTTAATCTGAGGGCACGGTCTATGGGCATTACACACTGAGAAAAACTTAAATCCTCTCTCCAAAGTTGCATGACTGATGAAGTTGGCCAATAAGAATAATAAATAATATGAACTCATGAACCATGCCAGAAAGCTGCATTCCTACTTGTTTATAGTAGATAAAGATAGACTTGAGTTGAATTTTAACAGTGGAAGAAACTTTACCTCCACATTCTAGAAATACCATAGATACTAACCACAGTCAGCACCTACCCGTCACCCACAGCTTATAAAAAAAACCTAAAAAGTGGTGGTCAGCGATGTTTCCACATCCTTTCTGCTGTGTAATACTTGGACAGTACTTTTACAGCTAAGCCAAAACAACAATCTATCTTTGCCTCAAGAGTGACTTGAAAAAAGGATGTCAACTATTTCAGCAAACATAGAAGGATCTTTAATAAAAAGAGTCAACATATGGTTAATAAGGTTTTACAAAGTTATAAACATGATTTCTGAGGCATTAATCTCAAATTTGATCATTAGCTGTAGGCTACACTAATTTTAATTTGATCAATCTTGGAGATAAAAGATAACATAACAAAACATAATGAATAAATAAGAACTTTGAAAGCCTAGAAGTACATTGCTCATGACTTTGACTTTGATAAAGGAAAAGGAAACAAATGTGTCCTCATTCCGTGGAAGCTTGTGGTGGTGGTACATTTTAAAGAATGCAAGACTTAACAATAATTGGGAGATCCTGACACTGTGTAAATGAAGAAAAACCAACCTAGAACAGTTTTGTGAGAATTGATGTGTCCAAGCTTTGCCCTGTTTTATATCACTGGGTGTATAGTTTTTTTAGACAGCAGGTCAAAGACGCTGTTGCTGCAACCCAAAACCAGGTCCAGCATCTAAACAGGGTTTACTGTGACATGAGTTTCTGACTAAACATAGTAATGATTATTTGATTTTGTCTGTGTAGATTTGTAACCATAAACCTCCTGTTCATTAAAACATATTACTGCATAATTAAATCTCTCAAAGTAATCTTGCATTTTCAGTTTAAATTATATTGCCTCCAGAAGGGATGGAAGCGCAAATTAATTCACCCTTTCAGAAGCTTATAGAGGAGCCTTTATACGTAGAAAGCGGTATTAAAGGGGGTTTAGGTGAAAGCAGTACTGTCACTTCTATCAAGCCACCTGAAGTGTAGACGACTATATGTGACCTGCAACCTATCCTATAGTGCTTGTGGGGATTTCTCATGCATAATGTTTCAGTGAACTTTAACTAGCTTGAGGCAAATTTTTCTCTTTGACTTTCTGCTAGCCTAAAGATTGAAATGGCATCCCTTGGGTAAATGATGAATATGTGTAGTGGCATTGATGACAGCTGCAAAAAGTCGGCTACAGGCTGGTGTGGATTTCCATTTAGACAATGTAAATGTCTACATTTGTTCTTTAAATCACATTTCTCAAAAGCAGTCTGAGATCTGGTGTCTTTTTCAACCCCAGCTTGGCCTAATTCTGCCATTACCGCTGTCGTGTTCAAGACTTCTTTTTCCCACGGGGCCAATCAATAGCACAAGGGAGTAGCTGTGCACCCTTTTTCACTCCCTTTTTCCCAGAGGAACACAAGGAACCCAGCTGGCATTATTGTTGTCGAGAAAAAACCTAATCTAACCCTGCACAAACATTCCAAAGGGAATAAAACAGGATGAACATTCCAACAAAATACTCATAACTTGTCAGTATTCAGACTGATGCTGTGTATCTCTGAGTCCATCTGGGAAGTTCTCAAAGCAATAAACCCTCCCTGCAGCCCATCACATGCAAATACACAAAAACACCATAATGCACACACACACATCCATGTACATGGCCAGTGCATGTAAACACTGACAGTCACACAGATACAGACACACACATTCACACAGCCCCCTCCAATCCTCTGTGATTATCCAGAGCCCAGTCCCAACACAAAACCTCTCCAGCCGCCACCTCTGTCAGTGCAGCTCTCACCATATCTGAATATAGCAAAGAGTAGCACTGCATCACTTGACACTGTCAACATGTAGCACACTTCGCTTGGCACTGCCTGGATACTGACAGATTAATATCTCATTCCTGAGACCAAAGGTGTGTCAGGGGTCAAAGCCAGAGGCAATAACAAGAGTGTTGCTTCACTGAGATGTGAAGGCTTCTGATAATCTGTTTCTATGAACTTCGATACATACTCACATGTACAGTATATGCATGCGCACCTCGTCACTACTATCTTTACTTCATGATACTCTGTTGAAACTCACCATTCTTGCTTTGATTTAGTGCCTTGTTTGTTTGGTAGAACTGCCATGACATAATGCTATAAATACTAAAAAGTCTGTTTTAAGGCTAAATCAAATTGTCGGCTCTTTTGTGAGCTTTTAGTGAGTTACCTGCATATGCTATACAACTAATGTTTCATTACTGTATCAGATTCATTGTAATTGTTTAGTCTATGCAAAGTCAAAAAATAGTGAAACATTGTCTGTCACAATTTAAAATGTCTTGTTCTGCCTGAACAACAGTCTAAGCCTCAAAGATATTTATTTTACAATTATATAAAAAACAGAGAAAAGCAAAAAATCCTCATATTTGAGAAGCTGGAACTAGAGACTGATCAGCCTTTACATAACTGAAAAGATATTTTCATAACTGAAAATAGTAACTGATCTATTTTCAGCTGATCGACCAATCCATTAATCCACTAATCATTTCAGTTCTTGACTTAGGCTTTATAAGGAAAGCTTTATTTTCTCACTGAGCAGAACACTTTAGTGGTCTGATACACACTGGAATGCGCAAACACACACACAATGAGAAATCGTAGTGTGGAGGTGAATTTGTGTGCATGTGTTCCTAAAAACAAAGTGAGAGTATGAGCTGGGAGATCATTAGGTGAACAGGGGAGCGGTGGGAGACTCACTGAGGTCACAGGACAATAAAAAGCCAGTCAGGGACCAAACATCAGCTGACGACAGTTCATCTGTGATCAAATGTTGTGGATTAAATTAAAACAAATCTTCATTAGGAGCCATGCTGAGAGCAGACAGACCACAACAGCATGCTTAACTGTACCTCAGCAATGAAATACAACCCGTATGTATAAGCACTGTCTGTCAGCCCACAAATCACCCTGTGAAACGATGTGTCCGATGGCATCGTGTTGAGCCTGGCTGCTCATATCAGAGTGTGTGTGTGTGTTTATGTTGTACGACAGATATTGTGGCGCTGCTGGTTATCTACTCGTCCCCAGCAACAACAGGCCCACCTGTTGGTGCTCTGGCTGCCAAGGCCTTGGTTCCTGGTTCTCCAAAATCCCTTTTCCAGATTGGACACACTTCCTCTGTTACATGGGAAGCAACTAAGCTATTCATAGCAGACGAAAGTCCTGGAATTTTCCACCCAAACACAGAGTAAACTGGTCCTCACTCCTGTCTGACTGCAGAACAGCCAAAGACCCAAGACACTGACAACCAGCCACTTGTTTCAAAGTGACGTCTGATTGTACCATACACTTTTTTTTGCCAGAGACTCCCTCTAGTGGTGAGAAGGAAACGAGCAGAACTGTACTTTTTAAATGTGCTGCTAAAATGTAACATAGAAAAAAGCATTTCACAGAAACATATTCACACATTTTTTCCCAAAATAAATTCTCCATATATACAGGTTACACACAAAGTTTGGCAATACATAAATCATTATCCCCATACCTTTTAATTGCTCTTAGTTCCAAGTGTGTCTTCGCTGGTTCCATCAAGGCTCTTCATTTTACAGATCAGCATTATTAATATGGTTCAACTGCGCAGTAACACTGAGGTTTAGCTTTGTCTGTCAGAGGTTAAGAAAAAAAAACCCACTGACACCTTTACAGCAGGAGTATGTAACACATACAACATGCTGCAACACCAGCAACCTCAACTGTGTGGTTATGGGGGCCAGGGTGGGGATTCCCAGTGTTTGCTCGTCATGTTTCTGTCTACTGTGGGGCCATGGGGTGGGGGTGGAGTGAGGTGGGCACGGGGGTTGTGTAGATTAAAGTCCATAGGGCAACAACTTGCAGATGAATCAGTGAGGAGTGTAAAAAGCCTGTCGGGGGCTAACAGAACAGAGGCCACATGACTTGGCAAGTCATGAAATCCGGAATGAACATGAATTCAATAGAGGCCAACAGACATGCCATGACAGGAACAGTATATCAGATTAATAATGAACCAGAACAGAGGGAGGCAGGAGTGGTGGAGGGAGCACAGTAGCAAGCCAACTGCAGCATGGAGCAGGATGTAGAGCCAGTAGGAAGCCTCTATACCCTCTATACTCTTCATATATTATCCAGTACCATACAGAGCACAGAAATCAACAGTGGGAAATCCAGGTAATGATGCAGAGATCACAGTACTACTGAGTCTAAATGTTATTGATTTGACAACCCAAATTGAAATTTGCAAAGAAAATCGGGTTACAACAAAATCGTCTGACGAGCTAGTCAGCATACAGATAAAAGGTGCAGAAGGTAGTGTCAGGTTAGAGGCCAGGAAGTTAACGAAGATCAAGATGAGAGCTTCTGTATCAGATCAGATCACAACAGGAAGCGCAGCTGTGCTTGGTGCTGGAGAGACGAATTCCATCCACCTCTCTGGCAGATGCTTTAATAGCCTCCATATATCACATCATATAGCTTTGGCTGCAAAGCCTGGACATTACATATTCTGCTTCATGTGATGCAATGAAGGTCCAGTGAGAGAGAGCGGCCTGCAGGCAGAGACAGAGTCCAGCAGATGAGGAAACTGAGCAGGGAGTAAACAATGTTTCCACTGGCAAATCAACACCAGCATTTACATAAGAGAAATGTTTCAAATGTGCAGCAGTGCCGGAGATAATAATTCATTTAAAAAATAAATCATTGAAAGGAAAGATGCCGTTGAGCGGAGCTATTTCTGGTGTTGCTACAAGAAGTAACACAGGAAATAGTGAATGCTTCAGTTCATGAGGTGGATAATACACCAGCTGCTCGAGTTGAAGCTACAGTCGATCTTTCTACAGCGGTAATTTTGGCATCGAGAACGCAAACAGACTGGCGTGGTCAGATGAAGTACTATGATGGGTCGCCTACATGTGGCTCTTATAACGGATTGTGAGTGCAGAGAGCTCAGCCAAGCAGCTAATTGAGAGGACTTAAATGACTGCATAGATGGAGAGACCTCTAAGTTATTTATTACTGCAGCAAAGGCAAGCTTCCTCAGCAAATGCAGTATGGTGTTTGTCCATGTGAGCTACTGCTTGAGATCTTGCATCCCTCCAACCACTCAACGATTGTGATTTAATTTGAAGTTATGTGCAGTAGCACATCAATATCAACATTTAATTGTTTCACAGATAAATTGCTGGTCTAGTTTGTCCCCACAGAGACCAGTTAGCATCAACTTCAAAGGTAATCATAGAGCTATGACCATTTGGCCTGTATCTCATGACACTAAAATGTTAATGAAACCTCTATGCGCACCTTGTAAATTGACACCACGGTAACACTAATTAACACACCACCATATGCCAGTAAGATACAGGCCTGTACTCACAATTAAATGAACTATTAAATGAATTATTAAAGTCCAATTTAAATGTCATATCACTAATATATTATTTATAGAATAGCATTCAAGATTTAACAGCTCTGTCATATTAATTTGTAACTGCCAATTATGAATTAAAGTCAAGTAAAGTAGCAAAACCCAAACAATCAAAAAGGATTTTGGAAACTGTATTAACAAAATGTTGTGACATGAACTTTGTTGCAATTCTTCAAAAGGTCCACAGGTCACTAAAGTAAGCTAAAAATATACTCAAACTTTGAGGACGTTATCACATCTGGGATGCTAATGGAGGAATGTAACTGAAATGTCTCGGGAAGATGAAATGCAGTAATCTTTTGTAGTAACAGAAAACAAATGGTTTTCTCCAAATGGTCCCTATGTATTCCCCTAAAGAAAAATGATGACCAAACAGCTGGGGAGGGTGTTGTCATGCTGAGAGAGGTGAAGTTGCAAGATAAAATGTTCCCACTACTCTCTGTAACCGAAGGTGATGAGATAAGGAGAAGCCACCACCAGTAGACCCATGATAAACCCTTGTTGTGACAAAGGGAGGAGGTAGAGGGGCCCATTAAGGGCACTTCTTTAAGGGCGCATATCAATTTGGGTGGTTCCTATAGTATATGAGTGTTGTTTCATCAGTATGCACAAATATGACAGTATTGTGTTTATGTTTTGCTGTTTTACAATGTATTTATTATATTATTATTATTAACTGCAGTGGTAATAAATAACACATTTATTAATTAGAGTGCCAGTTACTGAGCAGTCATATAGTTTAGTAATAACTTTAGATTAGTTATTACTTTAGATAGGTTATCGTATACGAACCCATAAATTACGTTGTCTTTAACGCGTCATATCTCTGCAATGCTTTAGAGCCAGAGACATGTAGTTTGTTCCTCTTAAACTGGAGAAACAGCGCTAACCGGTGTTTGTCTATGTGAGCCATTTACTTCTGTCTGTAAAACTCATAAGCAAAGTTGTAAAAGACGTGGATGGTCTCCCCTTTCGTATGGCGCATTGCTTGTTCTACTTGTATGTATATCGATCAGTTCTCACCCCCCCATCTTTATTGGTGACATACTAGAGTGTAAAGGTCACATTTCTATATTGGACACTGTTAGTGGTTACTGCCAATCGGAGTCTCGATTAATTTACTGGTTCCTTGCTTAGTCAGCGCCCCCCACTTTTGAGTGCCCATATTTACACACAAACACACACGCTGGAACCGACTGTCTGGAACATTTCTGGCGGCATGTTGAGGACACGACTAACTAGCTAACCCAGATAAGAAAACAGGAAACGTTTCCTAGTGTGCAGAGATATGTGCCAAACATTTGCCTCATTGCACATACATGAAGCTGTAGAATCCACTCCATTTGGCTAATTGTAGTTACCTTCATTACATAACAGACTGCAAGGAGAGCACCTGGCTGCCTGCCTGAGGAGCTCCATCAGTGGGCCGAGTCCAGAGGAATTTAGTTACACAAGGGCATTGAACTCTTCTTCTCAAAGCCTAGAAAAATTAAATGTCCAAATGTAAGGTGCAATGTTTGTCAATAGTGATGCAACTCCAACTCAATAAACCACTTTTTGCTCAAATATGGGCTCTAGCGTATTTTGTGAACTGTGTTAAACAGATGTCACTTTTTAACTTTGCTCTCAAAGTGCACCAGATTGATGCATTTAACTTTAAAATTTTAAAAATGTGCCTCCAGACATGCCTCCGGACCCCCCTAGAGGGTTTGGGGTCCTCCCACCCAGGATCCCATGAAGTCCCATGGGAAACATTGATACACTGAAAAATGAACCAAGTATTTGAAAAACAGCAATTATCAACAAATGATCTCACTCGCAGCAGTTTCGTTAAAATATTCTTTGTAGCGAATTGTATTATAGATCCAAACAAAGCAGCATGCGTGCTGAGTAGTAAATATGCAACATCAATCAAAGCTTCAAACTAATTCAACCAATGTCACAACAACAGATAGAAAACAAAACCGAGCAGCAAACTAGGGTTGCAGCAGCCCCCATCTCTGTAAACTCACTTCCTTCCCTTAAAGCCCCTGGTGTGCCGCATGGAGTCTTTAATGCCACTGCATAAGCATCTGTGTAATGCTCTGACTCCACATTCAGCTGAGAGTTCACTCAGGCTTTCTATGGGACCCTCTCTCACCCACACTCACCAGGGCTGGTGGAGCTCTGCAGGCTCCCCCTCTTGCGAAACGGGGATTTAGGTTTAGGCTTCCCTTGTCCATCGTTGTTGGAGGAGGAGGAGGAGGAGGAGGAGGAGGAAGAAGATGACATCTTGCCACTTATGCTCCTCTTACTACTGTAGCAGAGTGAGTCAGAGCTGCGCAGTGGCCAGCAGAGGGAGAGAGGAGCACTAACTCTAGTGCTGGAGCTCTGTCTCATGGTGGGGCAGTGGGGCGGCAGAACCCATAATGAGCCGGGAGAAGCTCCTCTGCAGAGTTGGCTCCTCCTCCCAGCCCGCAGCAGATCAGCAGGCATGCTGCAAAACGACAAGCTGAAAGGCAGCACAAGGCTTCCCCGGCTCCTGCTGGGGGCCATCCTCGTTGGTTGCCCTAGAAACCAAGGAATGAGCTTCCTGTAGCCAATGCAGGGGAAAACAGCCACAGAGGAGGGCATTGCAGATCAAAGTGTGTAGCTAGCATGGCAGCCAGCAAGCCCGGAGACCGACTACGCCACGGCAGCTGAGCGCCAAGGTGAGCGAAGGACAAAAGTGTTTCCACTGATCTAAAAATAGCCATTAGACACACCAGATATCATGAGGATCTGCATTCAACCGAGAGAGAATAACACAGACGACACAGATGAACGGCAAGTGACAAAAGAAAGCCAAAGAATACAGAATGGTCAGAGTGGACAAGCACAGAAAGCAGCTCGTGTGTAAGCTGACTGGAAAACTCTGAGGGGAGACAGAACACAGCACAGGCCCGCCTGACTTGAAGAATTATTAATAGTGACAACCAATGCCCAGCACGACTAGTAATGCAGCCCATGACAACTTTCTCTCATGTGTTTCCTGTAGTTTAGGATCATTACTTACACTTTTATTTAAAGTGTAATAACCACACACACTTCCAAATGTCAGCAGACCCTGAGCAAGTAAAACAAATAAAGCTGTTCATTGTTTTGTTGGTTTGTTTTTAAGCATTTTCTTTATTGACCCTTCATCGGTAGGCACACGCATCAAAATAAAACTTTCAGAATCTTTGGAAGTACTTTTAAACTACAAAGTTAAATTGTTCCAAAGTGCAGGACTAAAACCTTTGGTGCTCCGAGCCACTGGGACCGTGTGCAGGAGGACCTCAGGGCAGCTGGAAGTGTTTAAATGTAAAACCTCAGCCTGGCTTTTGATTAAGAATGTGTTATAGACATTACACACTTTATTTTACGTTTTTTTAAAATTTAACTACTTTTACGTATTTGTGGTAAAATCTTATTCCATTTTATTTTCTGTTATTTTATTATGATTAATTTATAAATGGATATGGATTATTATTTCTTTTTGTCCTTTTCATCTATTTTATCTAGCTAAAAATCTATTTTGTTACATTTTCATCTGTTGTTTTCTCGCGCACATTTGTTTCATATTCTTAAGGATTTTGTTTGTTTGTTTGTGTGTTTCTGTTGTTGTTATGCTACACATGTCCCGTCTTGTTAGCTTATCATCTGTGAAGCACTTTGAACTGCATTTACCTGTATGAAAGGTGCTATACAAAAAAGTTTGATTTAATTTGTTCATTCCACTCGTACATATTATACAGACAATAACTAAAACACCGTTTTACTGCATGTGATCATGTTAGCTCTAATGGTTTTTGAAAATAATAAGCTTAAACTCCGCAAGGCATCCACTGAAAACAGACGCAAGTAAACGGCCTCAGTAATATAAAATCATGCATTCAACAACTGCACATCTACTGTATATTACTGAAGCTGATTATTGACTATATAATATTGACCTTACAGTGTATTCTGGAACTCCACTTGCCCAGTAGCCAGAGCATGAGCTACAATAAAAGATTAAAGATCCCCATCTAGTGGTATGAAAATGTTATGCACACAAACTTGTTTATCCCTTCTGAGCACACAATTGCTGTTCAAGCAGCTTCAGTTTATTAAAATAAAAATTGTTATTGGCACCATGACAGCAATCATTTTACTTGTACACTTACAAAAACGCAGCACTAAAAGGCTTCCCCATAATCTCACTGCAGTATACTGATAATTCCATGATCTGTGATCATTTTTACTTGCTGCTTACAACAGTATGGAGCAGTTATCAGAGATAGCACTTGGTATAAAGACAGCTGTTCATTAACTCTCTGCCACAGAAGATATCCTCACTACCCAACCATTCATTCATTCGTTCATTCCCTCGCCCATTGTCTTCTTATTACACTTAAACACTTCAGAATACTGAATTGAATTGATGTTGCAGCTACAGGATTATGCTCAAACCTTTTGCAGGTAAACTGGCCTCTGGCATTACAGTATAGGCTGAATTTAATCAACTCTGAACAAACCCAAAAAAAGCTATCACACTGATCTCGAAAATTTAAACATAATCTCTAAATTAGTTTTCGTTAGAATCAATGTGGAATTAGGCTAAACAAAGGCTAAACTCTGGTCACAAACCTTTTCAAACTATGCCTTGAAGATTTAGAACAGACCTGCACATACAGCAATTAAATTCAGCCTTTCTGTTAAATGAGCTTGGCAACAACATCTGTCAAAGATATATTCTGGTGAGTGACTGACAAAAGTGAAAGAAGTCAAGGTTCATCTTCCAAAGTTAAAATAAAATTTTAACTTTAAATTCTTGTTTCAGGGTGTCTCCGGCTTTTTCTGAATGTGACCCAGTTTTTGAGAGAGCTGACGCTCACCATCTGGTGCAGCAGCAGTAAAAAGGCTAATAAACAGAGGCCTACTTTTGTCTAAAACAAAAGATCTTAACTACCCCCATGACTATGTCACACATATTTCTAAAAACCACACTCTCAAGGCCTTACCTGAAAACTGGAGTGAATGTTTTTCCCTGATAGCTCTTCTTATTCCCTCTTTTGTTTTCTCTGTTCCTCTGCTGCTATGTCAAGCTTTCTGTCTACACACCCTTTTGCTAGAACTGAGACCACTGTGCTGCAGGAGGATTTGTTTTTTTCACTGCTTCAGAGCAAAGCTCATGGAATTCGGCATCTTGTTTGCAGAGGCCTTGCACCAAAAAGAAAACACAGTGTTCTCCCTTTCCAGGTGTAGCCTAGCCTTTCAGAGGTTATGCAAAATATGAAATGCCATCAAACTCAACTGAGCGAAGCTTCATTTCCTCTGATTGCAGCAAGAGCAAAAAAGGGTTGGTCAGCCAGTTTTGTACTCAACTGTTTATGAAACGGAAGGCGGCAAAGACACAGTTATCCTAAACAAACGCCAGTCACCATTTTGTTAAACATCACTAAATTGTATTGTAGTAAATTAGTATATATATTATATATTAGTATTGTATTAGTAGAGAGTGGGAAGGTTACCATTAGGACGCCACCTTGGCCATTAAGCATGAGGAATAACTGTTACCCAGAGTAGTCTCTGAAAGCACAACTATTGCATGTCGTTTTTTAACACAATTATCTTTAAATATTAGTACTTTTACTACAAGCAGTAATATTTAAGCCATGGTTCTTGACAGATGTTTGCACTGTGTCACTGCTTGTTGACTTACCACCTGACATAGTTGAGGACCAGCTCGGAGCAGAACACAGGAAACACCTGCAGACAGAAACACAGCGCGGGGCGTTAAACTGACAGCAGACAGCTGGCGAGCTGATAAGCTGTTACACTCTCTTAGTTAACGTCCCAGTAAGGTTCACTAAAACGAAAGCTTCACGTTAAAATCTCCACCTCCCTGAATAACAAATAGCAAACTCCACTAAGGTTGCTTTAAGTCTGACTCCGAGCTGTAGTTTAACGTTAGCTTGCGTTCATGGCAGAGAACGTCTGCTGGCGTCAAACCTGGACAAACAACGTAGTAACTTCAGCTAGAGGTCATCTTCACCTTAGTTCGACTAGGTGGGTTTTTGTTTCCTCAAATGAGTTACGTTTTGCTTTTAAAGGTGTGTCGCGGGTCAAAGGTCACACCATTAAACTCTACTCCACTAAACACACAGAAAGGGATTCCCAAGGTTTTGTCTCCTGGAACTTTGTTTTAAATGGGTTTTGTTGTACATAACAGGCAGTTAAATCACAATGATTACTCTACAGCCTGGCTTTTGATTAACAATGTTGTACAGCTACTTTTACATATTTGTGGTAAAATCGTGTTCCATTGTATTTTCTGTTATTTTATTATGATTCATTTATGATTTATATTTTATTATTATTTATTTTTGTCCTTTTCATCTACTTTTTCTAGCTTTTAAAATCTATGTTATTACACTGGTTTCATATAGTCTTTTGTTTGTTTATTAGTTTGTTTTTGTCTACACATTTTCTGTCTTATTACCTTATCATCTGTGAAGCACTTTGAACTGCACTTACATGTATGAAAGTTGCTATACAAATAAAGTTTGATTTGATTTGATTACTGTAATTTTTGCACCACAAGCTATATCTAATATGGGGCAGAACAGCTTGCAATAAATGTTGTGTCAAATAAAATTAGAGGTGTGAAGGGTGAAATGTAGATGAGGACGAAGAAACCACATCTGTTTTTAAGAAGTCCATTAGCTGTAAAATGCCCTATATGCTATAGTTTGTGTACTCCATTGAAATAACTACTAGACATGCTATTTGCAAACGCCAACTGGAACACTGCCAAGACACATTTAGTGAATAAGGGAACACATAGCAATGCAGTGTTGGCTGACTCAGGGCTTTCAACCCCAAGTCCCCCCCAAGTCCAACCCCAACATTTCATTGAACCATGTGTGTAACTCATGAATAAAATCTTTGACCTTTGTTAACAACAACATATAAGGTTTAACTATAATTGAGTACATCCTGTTACAACATGATCTTGATATCATGTGTATATATTCACTGCTACTGTACAGTTTCAGTGGTAAGTGGCTTTCTGACAAAATGCAAAAAGAAGAAACTCAATGTGACAAAGGCCCATATTAACACCATCACTGTTAAACCCATATACTCAAAGATTAGTGTATTATAAATCACATTATTGATGTACCAGTAGGTGCATAGTCATTATTGTCTGAAAATCTTGAAATCATTTTAGCGTATCTGTTTATAATGTTCGCTTTTTATTTTGTAATTCACACGTGACAAGGTTTATTCCTCTCTCCATTTTTCATCCATTTCTCAGACCTTATTTCCTCTTCTGTCCCCTCACTTCTTCTTCTTCCCTCTTCCTCTATGTTCTTTTAATCTCTGCTATTTCTCCAGCCCTCCCCCAGTCTCCACTTCCGACTCTTCAACTTTGACCTGTCTGCTTGTTGTCCCTCTTAAAAACAGTCTCTCTCTCTTTTGTGAAATGCTGACAATGTGCCTGGAAAGCTGTTGGAAACAAATACATTACATAGTTGTTTTCTTGCTCTCCCTGTCTCTGTCCTCATTACAGGTTTGACCCTCTTGTCCGTCTGCTTCCACCTCTTCTTGACAACCAGCGGCGGGAGCCATGATGTAAAGCACTGACCTAGATCTGGAGTCAACTTTTTGGGTTTGTTCAGTGACAACATCGCCCTAACAGGACAAGGTGAATAAAACTTACAACTGAAATAAGATTTTGAGTGAACAGCTGGGCCCTCCATCTTTACAGTGGCAACACAATAGATTGAGGATTGCCGCTCAGACTCTCCCAAAAATGTATGCCTTGGCTACTGTATCCCATGTGGCTAACAGCATTGCACACTATAACCATATGCCTTCTTGATTGTGGCACAGGGGCTAATCCATAAAAGTCTGCAAAAGGTGTATGTTGATTTTTTTTATTATTAAGAATGTATTAAATGACTATATGTAATGTTAAAGGTGTCACCCATAGTGACAAACACACAGAAAATGATAACCCGACTCTGCAGTAGGTACTCTCAGCTCTATGGCTCTACTTACTTACATTCATGACCAAAAACATGACTCCAAATGAATACTAATGTTGGTCCATGTATGCCAGATATATAATTATGTTGACTAAGATGTTTGTCTATAAACAACTTGATAAAATGACCATATATGCTCTAAGGCTGTTCCATTGCCCCACGTGGCAATGAAAAGTACAGGATCCATTTTTTTTACAAGTAATGATCCAAATCTTTGTTCCATAATAAAGTAATGAATTATCTACATATTTATGTAAACATTCCCAGCTCACTTCCCTTTTCCTCCCACACTTTCCAGGCCATGGTTAGCTAAATGTCCTTTGCCCTCTTCCAATCTCTCAGTCAGCACACGCTGCTTATTGAGCCACTGTGTCATACAGTCCACCTGCTACGCTAAGCTGAAAATCTTTTTTTGCAGCTCCTGATGTTCTTGTATTATTTACTTTTTTTTCAGTTTGAGGTTAGATTTTATCTTGCCTGTACATTTTGAACAATACTTTAGGCTTTTTGCATTTCTTTGGTACCAAGCTGCTGGGTTAGCTTCATTTGAACTGGTGCCACAGTGCTTAAACATTATTCTTTTCACGCAATGTATAATAATTCATTTTCAATCTAAGCAGTAACACAGAATATCAGAATATAACATTTAAGTTTAAATTTTAAACTCATAGATATTATTAAAGTAAAGCCAAGATTACAAAGCAATAGTCAAAGGTAAACAGCAGAATATGAGTTATTTTAGTTCACAGTATGAGATACTCACACAAGCAATCCCAAGAACAACAAAAAGAAATGTCAGCTCTGGTTTAGTCTAGAGAATGTATTTTAAGAAGTCACAGATATGGGTGTCTTGTTAGATTCCCAATAGAGCAAGCTCCTCCTACCGCCCACTACAGCAGTGGGAAATGTCACTAGGTAATAATTGCCATGGGGATGGCAGAGCCTGACGAAGCTGGGGGCGGTTTGACTGAGGTCCATCGTTGAGGTGTGAGGCCTGTCATACACAGCATTAAACAGTGTCTATCTATCTATCTATCTATCTATCTATCTATCTATCTATCTATCTATCTATCTATCTATCTATCTATCACAGTAAAAGGACAGTTGTATCTTTTATTCTGATGAAGGTCATACTGTTGGCTTTGGCCTTTGAAGTTTAAATGCTACCTTAAGGTCAAAGTGTTTGAACTGTGTCCTCCCACCTCCCTCTTTGCAAAGGAATATCAAAGCAAAGCAGAGAGATTATGTCACACACATTGAATCTGACAGGTTGAGTGAAGGAAGCAATTAAGACGCTATGTTAGGCATATATTTGATATCACTTAACTATATTTGAGACAGCAGCCCCGTACTGTTCGTAAAATGATGAGAATGCATCCAAAATGTTTTACAAACATAGAAACTCTTTATTACAACAGTATCTCTCACTCAAGTTTTAGCCATGTATCTTCCTAAACACATTCATGTCATTGCAGTACATTGGAAGTCATTCGTTTTATTTTAATCACAGCATAAAGAACAATCTCTGAACAAGTGAAAGTCCTAACACAAATGTTCAACATCATTCACAGTTTGGGAATATTTAGACGTGATGAAAAGAAGATACCGCGCTCAACAAGCTTTTTGATTTTGGATTGACATTGTCACTCAAAAGATATCTTAAAAACCCTGTATCCACATTGCGTAAGAGAGAATCAGTTATTTCAATCAAGCATTTCCACATAGAGTTTGTCATAGTTATTCCTAGCTGTTTGCTATAAAACACTACTTCATCTCATCATCAAACTCAAGCTGAAAAACTGAGCAAAGGCCACACCCTCATTTTTAATAATAAAACCTCAAGGAGCAAATCACACCTGCTTTAGTCTCCTTTCAAGTTTAGAATAGCGTGTGCAGGAGTCGCACTTGACATGAAACTGCGCAGGACTGTAATGTTTTTTTTTCCTGCATGTGAGGTACTGTAAAATCCCTGATGAGCAGGGTAGTCAAAGAAAATCTAAATGTATTCTCCTTCTGGAATAAAGACAGCTCTCAACAAAAAGGCAGTTACTGCATACGTGTCAAAGTACGTCAGCCTCCTTGTAGTTAAAATATATATCAAATACTTATACAGTAAAGAAAAATGGGCGTGTTGAGCGAAATACACAACCCACAACTTATACAGTTTTACTAAACATAACATACAGTTTAGTACATTTAACAAATGTAAGAAATATAATCAAATTTGAATGCAATGCAGTGCATCATGGGAATGCTGCTTTTTAAGATCTATATCCAAATACACTGATAAATACATCGACATGGCAGAAAGCTGGGTGACGCTTAAGATGAGTTATAAAGTCAACCTACACCCTAAATGGCATCACAACAGATCTGGCTTGCTTTTTAGGAAAAAAAAAAAAGATCTGTTTGAACAAGCACCAAAGAAAGGAGAACAAAGTTCAGATGGTTATCTGCAAACATCTCGTTGCAATTCCATGAGAGTTAGGCCACAGTATGTACGCCTCCTAATCGATTATAATCAGATTGGCATAAGGGTTAAGAGTGGCATTATCATTGATGAAAGCCCAACTACCAATCAAAAGTGACTAGTGCTTTTGCTCCAATGGATACCCTAAATACTCATAATTTTGTGCATTTTATTGCTGTCTTCTTGAACATACCTTTTCTTGCAAGTCATTTACAAAACTCTTCAAAAATAATCAACTCACCAGAGTCTCAAAAAATGATTGATTTGGAAGTTACAAATACAGCATCAGTTGGTATGTGGAACCGTTTAATCTTCATTTATATATATATATATATATATTTATATAACGGAGCTTCCACTGCACAATGGTAAAGTAATTAATTGAGAGGGAGCCAGTATATTTCAGCAAGTGTTCCCTATTTTGAGATCAAAAGGGATTTTCTGGAAACATTTATCTCTGTAACCTATTCAGTTCATCTTCGCAAAATCCAACATATAATGAATGTTTTTTATTATTATTTAAAAAAAAGGCTTTAACAAGTTACATCAATATTAATTCACTGAGTCTTTTACTGTACAGAGCTGAGCGGTTGTGTGGAATGTTTTAAAATCTAGCAGTATATTTCCCTGTTCACAAACAACAGTTTGAAATGCATCTCAAACAACTGCATGTAATTGTATCATCGTGACTTTTTAAGGATGAAATCTGATGAGGCAAAGTGCAATGATTCAATGATACAATTTAAAGTCATTTAAATTCACTGTCGGACAGCTTTCAGTAGAAATAGAGAAATGTGTTTCCACTGAAATAACTCCTGAAGCGGTTTATATCTGAATGATCAAAATTAGTCCTATTTTCAAGAAATAAAGACATTAAAAACTTAATTGTCTGTATATATATGGTTGTTTTTCGCCTGTTCAGTCTCAATAAACTCTGATGTCTCCTCTGCAATTTGTCCGGGGATACGGAAATCAATCGGTATGGGCTGCGCTGGCTCCGGTGGTTGGGACTGAGCCATGGGGCAGCACGCCTCCCCTTTAGGACTGGAGGTGCTGTGAGAGTTTTGAGGATCCAAGTTGCATCCAGTGCCCTGAAGAAACTGAAGGAAATTCTCCTCTATGGATCCTTCATGGCTTGGCAGTCTCTCCTCCATCTCAATCCCTGCTCGACGGAACAGACAAGGCAGATGCTTACCCAACTCCTGCCGGATCTGTCTGTTGAGACAGCCATAGAAGAAGGGATTGGAGGTGAAGCAGAAGTAGCCAATCCAGGTGACCACCTCCTCCAGAGAGGCTAGTGTGGCTGGAGGGCTGGCAGCCAGTGCAGAATACAGGTGGAAAGTAAAGTAGGGCAGCCAGCAACAAAGGAATTGTCCACCGACTGCTGCCAACACCGCTGCAGCCTTTCCTCCCCCAAAGGGGCGCTGTGGCGTCGCTCTGCCTGTCCCAGTCCCTGTCCCAGAGCTGGTAACCATCGTGGAACGGCTGTTGAGTGATTCTGACCGCTGGCGACGAGGTGTGTCCATCCAGGTAGGCAGAGGCCCGTGGTGCATGGCTGCTACCCGAGCCACTTTGAACATATTGCAATATACAACAAGAATAACTAGTAGTGGACACAGGAAATACACCAGAGTAAATAGAACCATGAAGGCCAGGCGATTTGACCCTCCCCCTGTCCAATGTAGTGAGCAGCGCCTGTGACTCTGAGCAGGGGGAGATGGAACTGCCCCACCTCCTCCTCCCCCAACCGCACTACTCTCCAGGAGAGGAGTTCGTCCACCCTGCAGGAACCAAGCGAGCAGAGGCAGAGCGGACATGGCCAGGGCTTTGACCCATATCCCCACCAGCACAGACGCTACTAGGCCAACAGTCATCTTTACTTCATAGCGCATCGGGTGTATGATGTAGTAATAACGCTCCACGTTGATGACGGAGATAGAGAGGATGGCAGCGCTAACCAGGCACACGCTGAGAAAGAGGTAGCTCCGGCACAGGGCCTCCCCAAAGAAGGCTCGGCTTGAGAGCATGCCAAGGGGCATCAGCACCAGGGCTGCCAGCAGGTCCACCACGCACAGGTGGAAGACAAAGGCAAACTTGTGGAGCTGTGGCGCCTTGGCAATGACCGCCATGACAGCCACATTACCCACCACA
The DNA here is from genome assembly GCA_036023855.1 of Gadopsis marmoratus. Taxonomy (NCBI): domain Eukaryota; kingdom Metazoa; phylum Chordata; class Actinopteri; order Centrarchiformes; family Percichthyidae; genus Gadopsis; species Gadopsis marmoratus. Next base: position 21,517 of record JAVQJF010056054.1, on the reverse strand, counting down.
GCCAGCAGATCCATGAGCAGCATGGCGAGCAGGGCTAGTGACTGGGACAGAGCCCAGCCCTCAGGCAGAGAGGAGGCAGACATGTTGGACATGAGCTGTGGAGGTGGGTGGGAGGAGTTCCACATCGGCTCCATTGAAGGGTGGGATGAGGCAGGTAGGCAGGATCAGTCACAGGCCCATCACCCATCCTTCAAAGTCAGGAAGTAAGGCCAGAAAACAGTGGCTTGAAAATTAGGTCAAAAGCTGCCTTGTAGTCCGGAGGGTGATGCTGTGATCGTCAGGAGGTTCAGATTTTATGATTCCTGCCCATTTAGGAAGTCTTCATGTGTGCCATCAGTTACAACCCGCCCTGAGAACAAGAGAAGAAAGATGAAAATAAATTGTGAATGTTCACCTGAGTTTGCATGTGAGCCCTTATTTGCACTTCTGGGTTATGTGAACTAATACTTTTGATCAGCTGCTCGTGCTGTGTGTCATTTCCACCCCAGCTAAGATAAGATCTAAGATTAATTCACTCAGATGACATTTGATAAAATACTCTTTAGCTTCTCAAATCTTAAGTAAGGCCATCTTACGGATAGGGGAATCCAAAGCCAGCCCTCAAACCAATTAACTTAGTAAAATATGCATTATTCAAGGAAAGGAACCTTTGTCGCAACATGCTAAGAAAACTGAAGGTGTAAAATGATTTGAATATGTAAACCCAGGGTCTAAACGGATCGTGTATGGCTACTTCATCTAAAAGGAAAAAAACTCATTCAGGAAGGCCTTGTGTGATCCAATGTGTATCCCTGTGTGTAAGTCCGAGATCCAATGTTCTGTATGACGATTTCTTGTGTACATGTACTACAATAGCATGTCTGTCACTGAGTGGCCCTGGCCACTTGGCATCTGTGAATTGAGCGTTTCATATAGTAAACCTGAGGGTATGCATAGGTTGCAGAGGCTGTCTGCATGCATGCTGTATTATCTGTGCCTTACCGACAACAAACAGACATGGGTGGCTGCTGCTATATGTATGTGTCAGATCAAGGAAATCCAGTTGCTTACTGCTATGAATGCTCTCTGCCACAGATGTAACAAAAGCTCGGGTTGTTCTGTCTCCTGTCCACAGTGATAACCTCTCTAACCTCCCTAATCACCTATGAATGATTGCTCTCATTGAGCAACGTCTTTAAATCACACATAGGGGTACTCCCGACTCAGTTTAACCCTCCTGCCTGGTTTAGTCATGTCTTACCGCCTACTCATTTATATATTAATCATTAATGCATTACACCCACTGTATAAAGCAAGGCCCACGTTCTATATATCACATCACAACTGAATTTGATTTATCGTTTCACTCAGCAGTGTATAATCAGCAGATTAGAAGGAGAAGGGGGAGAACAAGCAAGAAAATGTGGTGAGATTCAGGGATCGTGAGGGAAAGAAACAGAGAGCACAAGGCAGAGAGCATTATGTACCTGAATCGTGTAGTGGAGTACTTCCTGATGCAGCTGTCTGCTGCTTTGGTCTCTGAGGATGAAAACCTGGTGTAGCTCCCACCGCTGAGGTACACATTGGACATCAATCACTGTACCTTGTGGATGCTGTTGAGGTACTTCCCACTGTACGAGCCTGTTTCTCTTCCCATCCCTTCATCTGTCTTGTGCATCCTCCTCCCTGGATGACTTCAGCTGTGGCAGCAGGGATTTTGCTGAAACGATGCTGATGTAAATGCTTGCAAACACACCAGTTCACTCTCTGCTTTTCCCCCTCCACTCACACACAGTGACTGCAGAGATGGAGCAGGAGGCAGTGAGAAACAGAACCAGAGCTTCTGTCTCCACAGGGTCCTAGTGTCCTCACGGTATTGTCAAACGTTACCTTCAGAAATGAGGAACTGAATTTGATGGAAGTAGGGAAATGTTATGTTGTCGTTGTAGGGTGGTATGAGGGATGAAAATATCTGTTAGTCCAACACATCACCAAAACCACTGTAACGTAATTAATAAATGTATCACAGTTTATCTCAACAACTATCTGATTTCCAAGCGCTTTTGTAGAGACATTCATCATCTTCAGAGGATGAATCATGAATCAAATGAGTTTGGTGATCACCTAAAGGTTCCTCCACCACAGCTAACATGCTAAATGCTGGCCTGTTACAGTATATGCCATGCTACCGTGCTAACTGTGTACGTCACAACCTACATCTTACTAAACAGCATACAGTGTCAGCTCAGTAGGCACGTTAACCATATGTTAATATTAGCAAGTTAGCATGCTGATGACAGGACTGTAACCAGACAGATAGCATGTTAGCTTGCAAATCTCTCTTGCAAATCTCACTCAAAGCACAGCTGCTGAGCCAAAGTACACCTGAAATTGGAGCCAAATCGTACAATACAGACCTGACAGGTTTTAAAGTTGCCATGCTAGTAAACGCTTAACAGGTGACGACCAAGAGTCTTTTTGGTGCTCACTCAGAAATAGGAATGCACATGATAATGCAACCCTCATATCTAATCCTTTATTTCTTGCTCCTCTCCTAACTAATTTATTTTTTGTCAGTCAGAAATTATTTGTGTAGTTATTTCATGGATTAAAGTGCCTTCCAGTAGGCCTACAAGACATACTGAGACAGTGAGGTATTGATTAGGCCAGGCCTCAGCCTCCAAACTGGGGCTCCTGTTGCCACAGTGATCTTTTTCATATACAGTCCATCTTATTGCTTTGTCTGCAGAGGACAATGAAATCTGGGCTATTATAGGGCAAAGCTACTGGGTTCTAGGTGTTTTTCATTTGAATTTGTAAGGTTCCTCATGATAATACGCATAACATTTGCATTTCATGGGAATCACGTCTCATGTTTTAATTTGCAGCACTTCTCATGAATTGATTGATTAATCTAGTTCACTAATAGCCTTATTATCATAATGTCACTGGTTAAGTTATGAGAGAATTGAGGTCTTCTGGTTGAAAAATTATACAGTTTGTTGCTTTCAGCCCACATATCAGTGCTGCATCAGGAACGACAGACACAGTAACGGATGAAAAATGGTGAAAGGCACTCCCGTTACTCTCAAACTACTGAATAAAATATGTAAGTTTCATTTTTCAATAATACCACTTTATGTGCTCTAGTAGAGCTGCAATGATTAGTTAGTCTAGTTAGTCTATCAACAAAAAATTAATCGGCAAGTCGTTTCTCAAGCAGCAATGCCAGAAATTCTTTGGGTCCAGCTTTTAAGAAGTGAGAATTGTCTGCTTTACTCTGTGTTGTGTGATCATAAAGTGAATAACAGTCATTTTAAACCTTCAGCCTGAGGTAAATTGTGATGGGCACATTTCATTATTACTGACAAAACGATTGAGTGACTAACCAAGAAAATAATCATCAGATGAACTGATAATCAAAATAACACTATGATGTTAGCTACATCACTTTCCCGCCATTTGAAACCATTATTTCAGACAAATGTGTAAAATGGCATTTTCGTTCACAGTCTCACAATCTAAATACCTTTTATGCCTTCTAATATCATACAGCACAGTAGTAGAAAACCATTTCCACTTTTTGTATTCAGGTTCCGCCATTTAAAATTGTATGTAAGCTTATAGTAACCTATGATCTTTTAAACCTGACTGATTACAGGCTAACGTCGTCTGTCTCTTTCTGTCAATACTTCAAACATGCCTGGACAGCAGAACGAAAGAAAATACGATGCAGTTGGGTGGAGACTGTTGTCATGGTGAAGATGTATTAAGACGTCTGGTAACACCAAGGATAGATAGGAAACATACACATGCTTGTGTAACACGTTATGTCTCTCACACAGCATATATGACTAACACGCAACAACACGAGTATGTGGTGTGGTTTTGCACAATGTGTGAGTGTATCTGTCTGTTTTCATCTGTATTCAGGCATGTACACTTTGTGTGTGTGTGTGTGTGTGTGTGTATCAGGCATTGACTCATGACAAAAATAGCAGAGTCTTGCTCGGCCGGCAGCACCAATCGCTGCTACCACAAATACAATGGTTTCCATGGCAACCTTGAAAATAGACTCCACATTCGTACTCAGAAATAGCAAAGGACGCTGCACTAACCCCAGAGAGCCCCTACTGCCAATAATAACTACCCACAGACATGGACGTGCAAAATACCAGCCGCACTCATAAATAAAATCATGCCATTACATTGACCAAACCATAATTACTGCAACCTACACAAACAATCAACTGGAATTCAAACGCACATTTAGCACAGGTGCACCGAGGCATGGGACAACATTAACCCGCTTTGTGTTTAATAACATGAAAACAAAAGCACAAAGAGGTTGTTCAGTGAATCTCCACAATACCTGACATGACTGAAGGAGAGACTCTATAATGTCGAACATACTTTTCTAACAAGCATCTGTCAAATCATATTTTCAGATATCTTGTAAATGTGTTGGAGTGATGTTACTGGCGATAAAGGGTAAAGTGTTGAATGTTGCCGTGGAGACACTTGGGGAGGTAGGTTTATATATCGTAGCAGACAGTCAAGCAGAGGGTGGAGAAACAACTAAGCCAAAGTGACTGTGTGTATACAAAATAAGATCTTGTTGGGTTATTCTTGTGTATGAACATTCACCAGTCTGAAGCTTTGTCATTCCTGAGATTCATGTATTCCTTGGCTACACACAATGCTGGATAACATATCGATAACACATCGTATCAGATGTTATGAGTCATTCGGAAAACAGGGATGTTGTTGTGTTTTTTCTGAATCACTGTGCTGCTGTAAACAGCTATGAAAGAGTGAAACAGTAAAACGTTTCCTCTGGATCAGTTAACATTGACTTAGACGGTTAATCAATTGCAATGATATGTTTTTGAGATGATGAGTTTGTGTTTTCATCTGTAACTACTAAAAATATCTCCATTTGGAGGATCTCTCGGAGTTCAGAAAGTTTGCCATCAACAACTGAAATTTGATCCATTAAAATAATTGCATGAGCTACTGAAACTGAGAAGGAACCAACAAATCCTTACTTTTTTTTCACGACATTACAGTTGTCAGACCTTTGTCAGGTTAATTTGTTTTTACCAGAATATTTACCTGCTGACACATCATAAATAAAGTAAGTCCAAGTGATTGACAAAGTGAGCTTTGCGGTAAGTGTTGCTGAACTTCTGAAGAAATAGCTTGTTTATTTGCTTCATAATATGTTCCAACAAAATGCCTGAGGGCACCTTTGTGGCACGTAGACTGCCTTCGTTATCAGTAAAAATGAGTGTGGGAAGACATCTAAATATAGCCTAACAAATAGGTTATATTTATATCAAATTTGTTTTCTATTTTTATATAAATCCCATTAGACATTCTTCTCTTAGACTGTCAGCCGTTGCTGGCATGAGGCCTGTTCGAAGAAGCATGTTTACTGAGTTATCTGGATGACTCTGCTGAATGAAACCCCGAACAGATGTTTAACTTCATGTTTAAGATTCATTGGGGTTCTGGCCAGATGGTGGCAGTGTGTCCACAATATTGTGAGTGTGGTACAGTAGCCGCCTGCTTCACCAACTGTGACAGAGGTTACAGGAATATCTGTTTTGGTACTGCAGTATTTTATAGCCATACACTCTCCTACACATTTAAAAGCTTAATTGAATATGCGTGTACCTAAACATAACAGCGGTGCACCAGTGCCAAGCAGAAAGAGGCAAAATGCAAAACAAGGGAGATTTCTGGCTGTTGTTAGATTGTGACCATCGGATGTACAAAACAAGTGAACAAACCTTTCAAGACAAATTCGCCTGCACATGCGGTTCACATGTACACTCTTGTAAGTAAACATACAGACACCAGAGAGTCACCTGACCATAACAGTTCAATTAGCTTTGTCACTCTTCCCCTGTCTGGTTTGATCTGGTTTTATGTTTGACATATTGTGTTGTTTTGTTCTACTGTTGTGTTGTTTCATGACATATTTTATTGGTCGTCTGACTTCTTTGTTTTAGTGCTATCGTTCAAATACTTCATTGTCCCTGGCATACATGCTATTTGTTGTTTCTCGTCTTTGTTGCCAATCTGTTTGCTTGGTTTAATTACGCAGTTTTCTCACAGTTTTATTATGTTTTTTTTATTTTTAATTTTTAATTTTTTCTCTCTTTTGTAGTGCACTTTAAACTACACCCCCTGTATGAAAGGTGCTATATAAATAAAGTTTGTTATGATTATTATTATTATTAAAACAATAAACCTCTCATTTTATTGTTGGGTTTGCGGACAGATTTGGAAGAATAATTAAAAAAAATATTTTCAAAAACTGTTTATTCATTTGGATACCCATCAGCCACTACCAAGGTAGCAACTACTCTCCGTAGGGTCCACACAAGTAAACATTACATCATAATATGAAAGAGCTATTTAGTACAAAAAAAAGGCAAAAGCGGAGTATGATCATGTTTTGTGTGTGTGTGCAGGATTATAAAGTGCCTAATTAATCTCCTCTAATACAACAGACCATATACATGATCTTGTTCTTGTGTGTTTATCAGACAGAGAGCTTAATCTCTGGGACCTGTTCTCTCTCAGGCTTTGAATGATTATCAGTGTGTGATAATCAGCTGACCAATAAATGCCATTGATCCATAATCAGAATAATTACTATAAAAGCAATAATTATCTTTTATGATTTGGTGCCACTTAATATCCTCACAAGCACAATATATTATACGCATGAAAGCATCATGACATCTTATACCATAACCAAAATGTATATTATATATATATATATAATATTTCTGATCACCACAATGACCTGTCAACCAATATGTTGATCATCAGCTACAGCACAAAACAATGTATGCATTATTCTTTCAGCTGTGAGCAGTTCTTCTGGGAAAAGAGTCCGATCTCGTGCAGCTGCTGGAGCGTTGTGGACTGCCCCAGAGCTGTAGCTCATTTATAATTCAGAAGAGGAATCTAAACCTCCAAAGAGTGGAACGCCCATCCACCAGGCTGCTGCCTAAATCACCGCTGCGATCTGATGCTTCCCATTCGGCTGCACATCAGGTTGAATCAGCTTTGTGAACGGGCTGTTGTGACAGTGAGAGGTGAGTCTACATTACTTGCTCTGCAACAAAAACCTCAACTGCCAAGAGATAATAATAATATTATAGATTATGCACATGGGAGTGCTACATTCATCAGTGAGACTGTAACTGTAGAATGAATAATTAGGATTTTGCTAAAGTAAAAGCTGCATCAGTTTTGTGTTTTTTGAATTTTAAGGATAAGGCTAGTGATATGTTCTATTTTTGTTGTCAACAAGACCCATGAAACAACCTAAACCAGCAGTACATTAATCATCTCAGTACTCTTTGTTGCTCTCAGCCTCAAGCCCAATGGTTCCAACTGAAGATGGAAATCTTTAAAAGCAGGTCACAAATGTATTCTTTGATTTATAAAAAAAAGGCTCGGTTGTTTCTTAAAACAGCTGGGCACTGTAGTTTTTAGAAATCGTTACTGAAACAGGAGCAAAAAGTGTATTTGTTGGGCACTATTTTCAGCTGCGGATTAATAAACATTTGGTGAAGAAGTAAGTATTTACAGCAGCAGGAGGGTGTATATAAGGTCGGCTCACAATAAACAACAGCGTGTTCATCGTGATGAACACAATGTTGCACAATGTTTGCAGGATCAATATACTGTTGACTATTTGTTGAGATTTGAGCATACATGCATAGTTGTAAATAAAGAAAAAGGCCATCAGGCTACATTCCTTGCATAACTGTTATGGATGAGTTGTGTGGAAACGACCCAAGTGCAGACAGACGGGGTGACTCCAGCAGATCAAAGGTTTAATAACAACAAAAAAGGCTTACACAGCGGTACAGGCAGGCAGCTGGCAGGTCCAGCACAGGGAAATCATCCAAAATCAAGGGAGAGCAAAGACAGGAATTAAACACAACATAGTGAACAGAGAATGGCCCTTCAAATTAAAACAGGAACTAACAGGAGGCTTGACATGGTGTGGTAATCAATGACAAATGAGGGCAAATGAGGTCTCTGTGTCCTAACACTGAAAACACTCTGGTAATGATGGGTGATCACTGCTACTGAGGTCCATGTCCCATTATTACAGTACAGTAGATGCTGCAGAGGCATTGCACCTGCACGGCTCAGTCTCAGCAACACACAGCTTCATATCTCACTGGACCCTCAAGTAATCATGATTTATATTGTCGTTTCCTAGTGAAAAAAATGCTTGGTGATTTTTAGGGTTTTCAAATAAATGATTATAGGCTAAATGCTCTTTAGTGGGTTCAGACAAATTCCTCTATGTCTTAGACAAAAAACAAAAATGTAATTTAAAAATTCACTGACAGAAAGCTGGCTAGGCTGTTTTTAGTTCATGAAAAATTGACAATTTGGAGATACACAGTTTCCATTGGATAGTGCCGACATGTGGTTCTGTGGAGTGGAGCGAGAGCCAACATTTCAAGAGCCAACTCTAAACCAATCATCATTTTTCTTTCCCATTTACAACACAATATACTCTGCTTCACAGCCACTCAGCAGCTCCAGTGTAAGAACAGTTGAACTGATGCCACATGATGCCACATGAATTAAATTAATGGAAACATACACTGTAGCAGTGTTTAGGATACATGTATCGATAAAAGCTCAAAATGAAAATGTGTCCTCTCCATTTCTTATTACTCCACTCATACATCCAAGAGGTAATACGAACCAATTTGGGAGAGGATGTGAGCATGGATCCCAACAAACATCCGGCAAAAAGATGTTGGTAATAATACTCCTCAAGTTACAGCGCTCTTAATAACATGATCCATATACCTGCACAGCAGCATCAGCAGAGATAATCAAACAGGCTTAAGTCGATTTCTAGTTTGTAAGATTTGAGCAAATCTTGAGCTTTTCTCATTATCCAAGTTTTCATCACGTCGCTCAAAGTATTACTCATTCGTCATTGTAGAATAAAAAAAGAATGTGTCAGAAGGAAGGAGAGGTCGCATTTATTCACTAGCATTTGTCAGTGGCGGAAAGTAACTAGGTATATTTACTCAAGTGCTGTACTTTAGTACAATTTTGAGGTACTTCATGTCATGGCGTAATTCCATTTGATGCTACTTTATTCTTCTACTTCTACATTTCAGTGAGAAATATTGTACTTTTCACTTACCTACATTTATTTACCTGCTATAGTTACTTTTCAAATAAAAATTTTACATACAAAACATCAGATCAGTTTATAAAACCATCGATCTATTGTTACAAATTAAACCACCAGCAGTATATGAGATAGTAATATAAAATGTTCTGTTATTTATGTTGTCACATTTTTCCTATAAGATTGACACTGTGGTCAGAAAGATTTGTTTAAATGCTTAGAAGATAACGTATGTTCAGCTTTGAGAAATCAGGTTTATTTATCAGGAAAGGAATCATATCCGTTATCACTGCGAGGCAGTGATGACATAAGACATCTTCTGTTAAATGTCCAAAGAAAACAATAAAATTGCTCAAAGAGCACAAATTATACGGCTAATATTTCTTTACATCAGCAGCTTTGCGTATAACTTTTGTTTGCCAATTCTGTAGACTGTTTAGAACAAAAACCGCTTTAAACTTCATTCTAATGAGGATCTCTGTCAACAGGATGTGGACTGGATGATTTTATTTAAAGTCTGTGGGATGTAAGCTACCTGGACAATGTAACGTTGTCCTGTAAGTGAGACCTCACAGGTTCACCTGGCCACGGCTCTTTAGCTAAAAAGCTAACAAAAAACAACTCTTGCTGGATGAACCAGCAAATAATCACCAGCATAATCACTCAAATGAATGGTCCGAGTAACGGTGCTTCATGTTTAAACCTTACTAATATGATGTAATGTCCAGGTCACAGGACAGGGCTCTAAGCTGTTTGTGTTAATACATGCTGCTCTGAACTCTCCACATGGATCCCTCACACACTGCTGCATGCACATCACGTCCTCTGCTGAAGACTGCCGCAGCTGCAGCTCCCACACACACTGAGCGTTTGCCCTGTCCTTCGCCACAGTAATAAGATGAACCAGCAGGAATTGCTTCATCATTAAAGACGTCATCGCTCTGAGCGAGCTACTGCTAGTCGATGCATCCTTAAAGGAAAGAAGAATCACACCATCCCAGAGGAAAAGTGCACCATGATGAGGGCCAATATAATAATCTAATGAGCACCGAGGAAAGTAGAGACAAAAGGGACCATCGGCCTTCAGCAAGCTCGAGCTCATCTCAAAGGCAATTCCCAGATGTTTACCACACTGCGTGGCGACATTCAACATGTTTAATAAAGACTGTAAAAGACTTTAAACACTGTAGCTTGATTCAGACACATAGTTTGATGTTGCTGTGGGCTTATTAATAGTAGTGCACTTGAAGGATCCTGAGGATGAAGTGTTATAATGGTGGACACTTCAGGTTTCCTCTTTCGTGTTTAAAATAGTCGTGTGTCTTATTTGAATTGGTGTAACTATACCAGAGGGAGAGAGGGAGAGAGGGAACGCGACACACCCCCTGCTCTGCTGTTTGCGCCCCTCGGATCAGATGCAAATATCAGATGGCTGCACTTCCTCATGTTCTGCGAGTCCCGATGACAGACAGGATGCGGACCGCTGACCGCCGCTGCTGTGGCGCAGAGGATGAGACTGTCCTGTAGCGGATCGTCCCCGAGACTGGACTGCCGTTGCTGGTCTGACTCCCCGCTTCTCTCTTCGGACCTTAAGAAGCCGACACAAGGTAAAGCACGAGCGGGCGGGACACTCGTGCCTGTCTGTGACACCGTGAGGAGATGTGATGACGGGTTGGATGAAACACACAGCAGCACGTTCATAGTAGAATAGAATGTCTTTATTATTATTATTAATGTCATGCCGTGATTTATCTCGCTAATTCACTGATGGCGTCATGATGACATTTTTTGCTCAGCAGCCATAACCTTTTGGCCAAGTGACCTGGCCGCTGCATGTCACCCACAAAGGGATGACGTCACAGCTTTCACTTGGCTCCTATTAATCTCATTGTACAATATGTGCTTACAGCTCCATGACTCTCCACTGTGAAGACTCCAACACATCCAGGCTCCTGTAGTTTATAATCCTGACATGATGGGGGGGTCACTCTGGACTTCTCGTCATGCCACCGGAGCAGTGCTCAGAAGAAGGAGCTGCATCGCAGTTCTACCTCTGCTGGCTTTATTGTTGCCAACAGTGAGAGTCCGTGCACAGTTTATGGGAAACCCTCTGGACTGCCACAAGACTTGTGTGTGCGCCAGCAACATTATCAGCTGTTCTAAGGTTAATCTAACCAACGTTCCCACTGATCTTCCAAAATATACAGCAGTTCTGGACCTCAGCTTCAACTTCATCACCAGGTTACGTGCCGAGTGGACCCCCAGCAAGCTCAGCAGACTACACAGCCTGCTGCTCAGCCACAACGGCCTCACCTTCCTCTCCTCTGAGGCCTTTGTGCGTGTGACAAATCTGCGGTACCTGGATCTTTCCTCCAACGGCCTCCGCCTTCTGGATGAGGTCATTTTTGAGCCACTGGAGCACCTGGAGGTGCTGCTGCTTTATAACAACCGCATCTCTCAGATAGACCGCTCCGCCTTCTCTACCCTCACCAGCCTGCAGAGGCTCTACCTGAGCCAGAACCAGATCTCACGCTTCCCATTGGAGCTGGTGAAGGAGCGGAGCCGGCTGGAAACTCTTAGACTGCTAGATGTCTCCTCCAACCGAATCAAAGCCCTGCCCCTGCATGAGTTTAAGGCTCTGCCCGCCTGGATCATTAATGGGCTGTACATCCACGACAACCCTCTGCCCTGCACCTGTGAGCTGTATGACATAGTGGCACGCTGGTACCTCAAGGAACTCAGCTCCGCCACTGACTTCAAGGACAGCCACACTTGTGTGTTACCAGGCATGCAGAAAACGAAAATGGCCTTACTGTATCTGGACAAGGTCTATTTGAACTGCAGTGAGGTCAGAATTATGGATGAAGTAGCCTATCTTGAGCAGTTCCTAGTCCTGAACTGTGACACCAAGCAGAAGGATGTGAGAAAGCACTGGGCACTGCCTGGAGACATCCCAGTGACTCCAGCAAACAATACTGCTGTGATGCGTTCTGACGGCAGCCTCCAGATTGGGCCCCTGAAGGCAGAGGACTCAGGGGTCTACACATGCTACGCCACCAGTGACTCCTTCAATGAGACGCTGCATGTAACTGTGGTGGTGTTTAATTCCACCTTGAGCGGTGCACTGGAGAACCTAAAAACAGCTTACACCACCCTCGTAGCATGTCTGATCACTGTCGTGATGGTTATCATCTACCTCTATCTCACACCCTGCCGCTGCGCCTGTTGTCCAGGTCAGGGCCTGGAGAAAAGCGACCCCGGCGGAGACAGCCTCCACTCCTCAACTGTTAGCATCTCTCAGGCACACGAGGAGACAGGGCAAGAAAGAGTGGAACGTGGCGGCTTCCCCTACAGACATGTGGCCTTGCTGGGAACCAAGGACCAGCTGGAGCAGAACGGGAGGTTGAACCCAATAGGTGAGGAAGACGAGGAGTGGCAGGGGGGGAAGAGGGAGAGAAGGAGGTCTGACGCAGAGTCTGTCAGCTCTGCATGCTCCGATACCCCCATGGTGGTGTAAAAGTCAGTGGCACAGCCTTCAGGGTAAGACCGGGAGGGCTCGATCCATGTGGCTGCTCCACAGAGATTTGTGTGCTTTCACTGTGTGCAAGATTTGGAAGTTAGTATCTTCCAAACAAAGTTAAAGCTTCAGTTGGCTGGGTGCACTGCTGCAGTAGCATGTACTGTTGATAGCAAATAAATGATCAGTGTTTATTTATCTCATTAATTTATCTCAGTGGCCATACAGGACTGAAATTATCTTTAAAAAACAAATGCAATTAATGATCCTTTTTGTTTCCAACAGTGTCAATTTTACTGCAAATTACTCTCCGGCCCTGTGAGAAATTGCTATGCAAGAGTTTGAAGTATCTTTTGCATTTTTGATGGAAGTCCCTCAGAAAATATTTAAAAAATCACTAACCCTCAGCACTAATTACTCAGAGACAACAAACAGCACGAAAAACATTTTGGATGTCATTCCTCAACTTAGCAGGCTTCTTCTATCCACCGAGGGTCACCGTACTACAAAGATTAGAAGTTATAAAAATGTTGGACAGACGGCTTGAAAGAGAAGCTAATCTTTATGCAGAGCTCGCAGCGATCACTTAATTATTACTGCAAGATGTTAAATATTTATGCTATGTTTTACATTCCTGTGTGGTTCCGTTGGCCTTCACAGAACACAGGATTACTCTTATGCACTTTTATCGATTTATATTATATTAGATTTCAGTGCGATTTAATGTTCAATGAATAACGTGTGCGTTTGCAGTCACTTACCTTCTGTGTGTTTTTAAATACTGCTTTCAGAAAATCTTTAAACCTTGTATCCAGGTCTAGTTTAAGTCAATACATTGTACTTTTATTGCATTTCACTCGTTCTATTGGATTTAGCCTGAATTGTGACAAAAGGTTTCCAGACTTCATCCAGTGTACTCACTGCAGGCTTAAATTGATATCTAGTTGTTTACATCAATATAAATGCAACTATTGACTATTAACAGACAGATTTACATGAAATGGCGATTTAAAATGAGACAGTTATTTCACCAAGTCATTTCATTGAATGATACTTTCCTGGTGACACTGCAAAAAAGTATTGAACAAACACTTATATAATATTGATGAGATCCAGTAGTGCAGAATAATTAGCCTCTATTTGTTAGACAAAGATTTTGAACTACTGATTGCATCATGTCTGCTTGTTCTAACCAGTTTATGGCCTAATATGCATTTATGCCTCTTTTTTTTTTTTAAAGAGGAAGTTTCTTTCAGAGTCTTCATTAGCACAGTAATCTGGTTCAGCATTGTAATAAGCTAAAGCTCATTTAAAGCTTAAAACAAACATTCCACAAGTCATCAAAGTCACCCAGCTGCTGCAGCTGCTGCAGGTTTTGTCTCCTGGTGGCAAATTTCAGCCTCAGTTCTTCAGTTTGAACTGTTCAGAAATGGTTAATCGTGTTCAAAAACAATACAATCATGCCAATTCAGGACTGGATAAATGACAGTGGGTTCAAATTCCAAAAATAAAGCTACTGTGTTGTTACGATGCAGTTAAAATAAAATGTTCAGTTCAGACTGGCAACATAAATGTACATCCTGCCATATTGAACAGTAGCAGCCAGGAAGCATTGCCCAGGGGAACCAACTGAGAGCAAGTCCCGTCTACTGAATGCTTCTGGGAATTAGTGCCCAACCCTGGTCAAATCAGCAAATGCCAGCCAGCCAGCCAGCCAGCCAGCCAGCAGTCTCATAAACACAGTCAGAAATAGCAGCTAGTAGTGCAGCCAACACGCAGGCTGCCTGACAGAGCTGAAATGTAAACACAGAAGTAGCAGTTTTCAAACACGTCTTAATTTTAGTTTCATTGCAAAAATACTTTTAAATTGTTGATTTTAAAGCCAAATCAAAAGCTGTTGTCCATCGTACGTACACACGTGGATAGAAAACATGGATAAAAATTAAACAAATAGGAGATAGAGTCCTGTATAAATTTATATAAATGTTTTCACAAAGCTAAATTCACTCTGGCTCTGTTGCTGATGAATGATTGTCACAGAACATAGTTTAGAGAAATACTACTAATAATAGTATAATGGAATTTACAGGCTACTCCTTACAGATCACACACACGATAACACTGAAACAAGCGAACAGCAAAACACACCAATCCCAGATGAGAGATGTAGCAAAAGACAGTAAATGTGCTTTTAATTTGAAGGAACTATTATTTCTTTCCTTTCACTTCTCATGGTGCCTTTTCCAAGATCATTTAGGTGAACAAAATGTGTCTATGGGAATTATGGGACTGAACCTTGTTATGACATTGTGAGCATGGTCTAATAACATTACAATGTAGCTACATCATGAGGAACTTCATTTAATTAAGGGGCACATATCTACTGAATGCTAATGTACATATCACATATATCTCTCTTTCCTCTGAAAGGTTCTTATAATAACCAAAGACTAAGTTACATGCTGAGACTTAATAACCTACATGTTCAGTGTTTACAGTCACAACAGTTATATTGTCATCAGTATGTTTAGGTTACCTACTGTATTTCTGTGTTAAGCCACAAACGTATATTTTAATATATGCAATCCTGTATAAGGACTTAATGTATTTTATTATTTTCTATATTATATCTTGTCTATTATTGTATTGTTTGTGTATTTCATAAGCTACAAAAGAATAGCAACAAAGAGTGACTGATGTACAGTATATTGTGTAAGGTGAATGCATTAAATCTGTCAGATGAAGCTGCTGTTACAGAACATAAAAAAAATAATAAAGTTAAATAAAGTTGAATAGTTTGTATGTTGTCTGTATGTTAAGTTTGAAGCTATGCTTAGCTTAGCTTAGCTTAGCATAAAGACTGAAAACAAGGTGAAACAGGTAGCTTGGTGCCATCAGAAGATAACAAAATCTGCCTACCAGCACCTCTAAAGCTCACTAATGAACATGTTATAGCACCTTTGCTTAATCTGTTCAAAAATGTACGTGTTTGTGATGACAGGACTTTAGGAAGTCACTGCACTGAGCCAACAGGCCGGCACATAACCTCCTGTAGAACCACAACATGTGATTTTTTTCACATTGGTTTTCATATAAATCACACAAACGAGATATAACCTGTTAATTAGGGAGCTTTAACGGTGCCGGTAGGAAGATTTTTGTTACCTTTTGGCAACAGCCAAACTAGCTGTTTCCAGTCCTTATGCTAAGCTAAGCTAACTGACTGCTGGCGATACCTTCGTTTTTACAGTAGCCTACAGACGTGAGAGTGGTATCTATCTTTTCATCTAACCCTTGGCAAGAAATTTCTATTTCCCCCTTTGAACCTGAACTCTCTGCTTCAGATGTGACAGAACAGATATGATGATGACCTGATCTGGATGTCTGTTTAGGCTAAGGCTTCAGTCGGCCAAGTTAGCGTGGAGCTCCCCTGCCTCCAGTTTCTGTATTACACTAATGACACGGCCTTGTTCACTGTAGGGTGAAACAGGAGACCACACAGCTCACTGGAGCAGAAACCGTTCACGCAGGGAGACGTATTTATTGCACCTGTCCCTCAGACCTCCATTCTTCTGGCAACATTCAGTGTTGCTGGCTGGCTTTTCACCCTTATTTGGGTTGTTGACCACAGCATCTCCTTCAGTAGAGAGAGCGCTCTGGTCTGTATTCTCTCGCTGCCTGGTTCTGTCCAGGACACAACACTCAGTTAGATCAGTGTGTTATATGTGTTATGGCCTGAGACAATTTATGTCTCAGATTTCAGGTAAAATAATTTAAAAAAAAGAATCTTGATGCTGTGCAATTGCAGTAATAAGCATAATCATTATGAGGAACACGCTACATCATATTTCTTCATGTGGCAGCAAATGCAGAGCATAATAATTAATTAACGGAGGGTTTTTGTGTAAAGAAGTTGGTCCATCTTTGTGACAGATGCTGCAGTGTGAAACCTCACCTGCTGTCCTGCAACTCCTCTACAGGATGAATGAATGACTGAATAACAAAAATGATTAGCATAGAATGCTATACAAAACTGTTCACAGGAGATCTGACAGGGTTAATAATAGCTCATCTGTGTGGCCCATCCATGGTTTAAATGGAAAAGAGCTGAATGACGCACCCCTGTTGGATATCAAATCACAGACTATGATTAGAACAAACGCAGCAGCCGAAAGAAAATCTCAGATCACTGAACATACACAGACAGAGATGGCTTGAAAATAAGCCAGCGCCTGATGACAATGAATGACTGGCATTTGGTTCTGTGTTTAAGAGACTGACTTCTAAGTAAGATGACTCATCCCCTCCTCAGGAGAATCACGTGAATGGTGAAGTGACTGAATGTGCAGCTCAGTGAGTCCTCTGCCATCTAGTGGCCACCAAAACACACATCCATATTGGAGTAAAAAATTTGGGTTGATTCTCACCTTTGCAGAATATTCGTGGAGGACTTTATAAGCGTGTGAATTCCTCCTTTACAAAGACATGCTGATGGTTTGAAAGGCAATTTTTTTATTAGTCAAAATAAAGTAAATCACTTTCTAAATATCTCAGGCTCCAGCTAGAGCCTCTGACAAATGGCTAATACCATTTTAAACTGACCCAGCTCTTCACACGTATTCAGACAGCCTGAGCAAAGCCCACACTGTTGTTGCTGACGTCAAAGGCAGTGTAAAACTGCCGCATGAAGACCTCACCCAGGATCCAGGGCCCAGGTGCAAACCCTGTTCTGCACCCAGAGGCAGACTGAGGAGAGAGGACAGACAACATGACCGAAGGAACCAGATCAGCTTAATCACCTCAGAGAGCATGTCTGAACAGGCTACTTATTGACTGTACCACCTTCTAATATGGCATACATAAAGAGTTTGCATGTTGCAGCTAATGCCTTTATTAATGCTTAATAAATAATTTACACATTTTAATAATTTATAAATCATTTTAAATCATACCCTTCTGTAAATAGAGTAACCTCAATTTGTTCCAGGATTTGTGCCTGTATATAATAGCTATACCGTAATGTATGTTTAAGCTTATGTTTGTTTATCTTGACATTTCTGTTTAGCTGTGTGTCTGTATCGTCTTCATCCTGTAAAATTGCTCTCTGCACAGTGTTTAAGCATATTGAGATCTTCTGATTTTCTTCTTTCAGAATTTGATTTATTGAGCCATTAATCATTCAAACCATTTCTAAAGACAACTGTTGGGTTTCCAAATAATTCCCCGATAAAGACCCTTCTCTCAACAACTCTCTTCTGGAAAAGAGATGCAGAACATCCAGACCCTAATCATATTATTGTTCATGTCAATAATAAAGGGTTATGAATTTATCACTTTATAATTAGCCATCAAGTCTGGAGTTGTAAATATAAACAACTAATATAGATTTTATATAGAAAATAAGATAATTATTTCCGATGCCCTGAAGCTCTTTTTCAGACGATGACCAACCCAAACGTTGCCCATATGAATGAATTATGTATGCTCTATAAGGCAAGCATTGCTCCTAACAATGGCTTAAATTATTTATGGCTTAATAAATAATTTATTAACATTGATAAAGCCATTAGTTATGCCTATTAATTCTTAAAGTATGCCTTAGAAAGTGGCACCATAAATCACTCTGAGCTTAAAACACAAACCTTCATGACATAGGCTGATGGAGGCAGAGCGAAGCTGTAGCCGTTGATGTTGAACACAACATCTGGCAAAAGATTTGTGTTGCTGCAGCTTACAACAGCCTGTGAGACAGGTAAGCAAAATGTTACTTTTTTAAAGTTCATTTTTCAAAAAGTTCACATTTTTACAGTTCACTGAATATATTTAATATTCCACTCGCTAAAAGTAAAACATTGGAAACACTCACATCACCAGATTGCTCTGTATAGGTTCCCAACCAACCGTTGATGTTGTTAATATCTTGGTCGGAGCCGATGATTACAGAAGTACCAGAATCCACTACTGCTTCACAACTTGCAGAGCATGCAACAGTGTTCCCATTGATGGTGATGCTACAACATAAAGGAAGCATCAATAGAGATACATCCTTTACAAACACCATGGGAAATGAATAGAAGAAGACCTCCAAATAATGTCTGTTGTGAAGTGGCTGTATTGTCTAAAACACAACATTTAAATCTATTGTGAGTATTTATCGGGAAAAAAATAAACTACCTTTGTATAAGGATGGTCCAAAAGTTAGAGGCACCATAGAGTGGGATCCATTTTATGCTTCCAGTGTAATACGAGCGATCTGTTCCTCCCAGGATAAACATACTGCCCTCTACAGAACTGGAGCCAAAGAGATGATTTTTCAGAAAATGAGCACTGCATCATTCATAAAAGAAAACATCATCTTGAACATGAGAAAGTATGCACTTACAGCATTATTTCTCTGTTTGTGACTCACCTAGTCAGGTACATGGAGAACATGTTCTGGGGGATTTTGCCCTGGTCCCACATGTTGTTAAATATAGGTGGGCCTCCCTCAAGTGCGATGCCAGGGAAGGCCAGACCAAGAACCCCTTCCCAGGGCACAGACAGGGAAATCGTGTCTGTTTCAGTGAGGCCAAAGATCTGATGCTCCACGTAGAGGTCACTTATCTGATTGGCAACATATAACATCAGTTTTCATGGCTTTTAAGGAAGTGCACATTGGAAAATGGACACATTGGACACATTAGCAGCAAAATATATAAGTATCTGCCAATTATGTAATATAAATTATATTTTACATTAGTACATTCTTATTACTATCACATCAATGCATATGTCACAGTTGAGGTGAAGCAAGTTTTAACCACTTTTTACAACTATGAAAAGTTTCAGTCAAGTGGATTCCAAACTCAGGGATCGGCCCATTACAGAGGATCACATGATGAATCTGAGGGGATGTGAGGTGATCAATGGGAGAGGAAAACACTAAGTTGTGATTTACAAATGTGTATTTATTTTTTGGGACTTTCTCTAGTCTTTTTATGAAATATTGTATAATTTTACCTCTTTGGGCCTCCTATAGTTACTTAGTCGAGAAACTCATAACAACTCACAAACATCTGAAAAGTGACATGGTGTGGTCTCCAACAAGGTCACAAGCCAAAAAGCTTGGGAACCACAGGTTTTAACTTTAACAATGTATTGTTTATACAGCATATGTAGCATGAAATGGAATTAAGTAAGTACAAGTACATCAAAAGTGACCTTAAGTACCTTTATGATGTCATATCCGGTACTCCCTGATGCAAAGCCACTGTTGTATAAGATGAAGAAAGGCTTTGCACCGGCCTGAAAGGTGGAGGATGCTGAACTGTTGAACTTTGTGTGATTGCCTAGCGACAGACAGAGAGAGAGGTGATGCAGCAGAGGAGCACATTATGTTTTTGTTTCATACACACAGACACCATTTGTTACAAAGACTTCAAAACAGAATTATTTTTATTCCACCAACAGTCCAGCACCAGGAGATATTCACTTTACTACCATATATGTCACAAAAAAGCATCAAATCCTCATTTTTAAGAAGTTGGAACCAGCAAATGTTTGGCATTTCCGGTTGAAAAATAACTGCAACAATAAATCGCTTGCTGGCGTGTTATGTAAGTGGGATCATCCCTATATTAGTATGCTTTATATACTTACCACAGGCAGAGCTGGTACAACTTATGGAGGGAATCCACAGGTCAGAGGAGCCAGTGTCAAAGAGAACTTTAAAGAACTGAGGTGGAGTCCCAACGCCAATCACTCCATAGTATGTTACCTTTGTTCAAAATAAGATTATTTAGTCAGTGCATGTATTGCGGAGGGCATAGTATATAGTGGGTATGTGCTGCTTACGTCTGGGTCAAAGGTCATTGGCACCACACTGTGCTCATTCCTGGGGAGAAACTTGGCAGCAGGGTTGTATGGAAACGTCTCCCTGTACTCGTCGAACAGGCCTCTCTCCTCCAGCAGCTGCCTGGCTGACTTCCCTCTCATCAAGGGAATCCTGAACAGACAAACTGGCCCCATTAGCACCTCATAAACACTGCAGCATAGTCATTATTTAAGCTGATCTGAGAGCTTGCTCACAAACATTCTGAGAATATGTCAGACCTCATAACAACTCCTAAAAAGGAGTTTCAGCCTGGGAGAGATTTAGGAAAAATCAACTGCAGTGTTCTCAGCTAGAAAAGGTCAAGAACTTGTCTCAGGGGGCTGGTGTGTTTGATCATAAATGGCTGCATATACAGTATAAAGCGCTTTACAATTTGCTTCTCTGTGACAATTTGGGGTTCAGTGTCTAGGAGAGGGAGCTGGGGATTGAACCTTAAACCATATGATCAGCGGACAACCCACTCTAACGCCTGACCCTCATCTTCCTTGATGTGTGGTTCTCTCTCAAAAAAAGTTCTCATTGTTCAAGAAAAGTCCACAAGAACTATAATTCAAAAGTATCAGAGCACTGAGCAACATACTGACAACAATGACACAACCTGTTTCTTGCATACATACCTAACTACATGTAAGCTCTCCAACAACAATTCAGCATCTATGGACCAACTGTTTCAATTGCTCAATTAATTTCACCTTTGCCCCGAAATCATTCCAATATCACACAAGTGATTAAGGCTTTAGGGTGGACTGTTTGGAATCTGAAACATCCTTTTATTTGTGCGAATGGTGTTTTCTTTCTCTTATTAGTTTCTTCTGTTTTCTTTTAAATATGCTATTTTATGTTTGCCATTTCTTATATTCTTTAATGCTTTTTATTTGCTCTTAAATATTATTCTGTTCAAGTTTTATTTTTCTTAACTGCATTTCTGTTTTCTCTTCTGTAAAGCACTTGG
>JAVQJF010056049.1:0-17449 GCA_036023855.1 Gadopsis marmoratus | reverse complement strand
ACCTATGCAATTAACTGATTTAGTAATATCCTCAACCATTCATGACATCTAGTTTTCAATTCATATTACGGACTTTTTTCGTCCTTTTTCACTTGTCATTGCCTAGGATGCACAAGGTTTTGTGATTTTGTTCCATTCAGAGCTGCTGTTTGCTCTCAGGAAGTATTTCCAACATCCTGTTATATCGCTCACTTTGTCTTACTGGATAACTTCCTAGTGATTTGAAGTAGTTACAGGTTGCATCCCAACCATTGTTTATTCCTGGAAGTCTTAACTGTGAATTTATGATCTTGTGTTCCTCCCCGAGGTTCGGCATATCCTTTGTGAAAAGCATGGAAAATGCATGGAGGCAATGGAGAAACTGAAGGCTGGAGTCCGTTTCAGCGAAGTAGCGTCACAATACAGTGAAGACAAAGCTAGACAAGGAGTAAGAACATGCACTTATAATAATTTGCTCAGTTTTGGTGCCTTTTCCCCCCGTTGACTGTTAGCTCTTTTATTGCTTGGTTCAAATTATTCCATAGTATTAACCATAAGCCCTAATTGCGATGGTCCTCTATTATTCACCTTTAATAATCGACTGTAGAAATGGAAAATGTTTTACATTTATTACTTAGTCTTTGTCATATTGCATGTAGGTGGCTTGGATAAGGCCATTGTTGCAAAGTTAATTTAATTGGGAAAAGTCCAATGAACAGAACAAAGTTTGTACTGCTATAGTCATATGTTGTGATGAATATTGGATATAATGTCGCTAAACCTCATAATCTTTATTGGCGGTGATTTCCCGACTCATGAATGAAATGTTTTTACGCCGTT
Source organism: Gadopsis marmoratus (assembly GCA_036023855.1). NCBI lineage: Eukaryota > Metazoa > Chordata > Actinopteri > Centrarchiformes > Percichthyidae > Gadopsis > Gadopsis marmoratus. The sequence goes on along the minus strand of JAVQJF010056049.1, from coordinate 16,630 downwards.
ACTCAGAAATTTGGCTCACCACATGTGCTATTTTTAACTTTACATCTTCTCCTACTTATTCACACCTGCACCACGCCAGAACACCTACACTGGTGTACTCTCAGCTACAAGGAAACAGAGGGTACGTTAGGCTGTTACTCAGCGACACCACAGACATATTTGTACTTTTGTAATCATTACCGTCCAACAAAACCTTTATCTTACGTCCTTATGTGCCGTAATTATGACTGGCAACTGAAGCTATTTAAATAAGTGTTTCAAGTCCTTGCATCGCTCACAGTTTCTATTTTCAGTACAGAGAACCATTTTTGCCTTTGTTGCTCATGTTCATTCATGTGTGTCCTTGCTTTCTACCCATATCAGCTGCATACTATGTGTTTTCTTCATGACTGTTGTGTTCCTGACAGGGTGATCTGGGTTGGATGACACGAGGATCGATGGTTGGACCTTTCCAGGATTCAGCATTTGCCCTACCTGTCAGTTCCATGGATAAACCTGTCTACACAGACCCCCCTGTCAAGACAAAGTTTGGGTACCATATCATTATGGTAGAGGGGAAAAAGTGACGTGGGAAGGCTCAACGCTTGAAATTAGGACATACAAATTCTATGGTATATTGTGAAGCTTATTATTTTTGATCTTTATTTTACATAATGTTTTCAGAATAAGAAAATTGAATCATCCTCGTGTGTCAAATTTGACTTTGTTAAGCATACACTACCTTACTGACAATTCACATTATTTTACATTCACTGGATTTTCTTTTTCAGCTGCTTGATAAATAAATGCATTTTCACTCAAGTGGTACAGCATGTGTAAGGTGTGTGTGTATGAGAGAGTAACAGAAAGACGTGGAAGAATGTTGACCTCACTCCAAAACATTCCTGCTTTAAAGTATTTCAGAAAGGGAGGCCTTACTGCGGTAACTTTTTTTTTCAATTATAGAAAAATAACTAATTTTTGATGTCAAAACAGAAACTCTTTAGAAGGTGAAAATATGCATTTGGTGTCAAGTTACTGTTTCTGATTGTCCGGAGATAAGTTACAGTTAGCTGTTAGTGCTAACTGTAACTTATCTACTTATCTACTGTAACTTATCTAACTAAAGGCCATCAAAACTAAAACGAAGCTCACATTTACCAAGAAAGTAACAATTGTTATAAATATAATTTTGATACTTAGAACTGCTGCAATCTAATGATTATTCTCATTTATGAATTAACCAGCTAATTATTTTCTGTTAAATGTTTGACCTATAAAATGTCAAAATTGTGAAAAATGCCTTTTACTAAAGCCCAATAAAGTGATGTCATCAAATTGCAATCAATCAATAGCTTGTTTTGTACAACAGTTCACTATCACATAAGATCAAACAAAAACAGAAAAGCTACAATTGAGAAGTTGGAGTATTTTTGCTTAAAAAAATAACTGAAAATAATTTAAAAATTGTTTATTTTTCTGTAGATCTGATTAGATTTTCGATTAATCATCTAATGGTTTCAGCACAATTACTGAGTGAGCAACATTGGGCCTAGTTTTTACTGTTTTATAATGTTTATAATGTATGTTTTAATAATGTACATCAATGTAGCCAAATGATTGGACTCAAGGACCTTTGAAGTGTGTGGTTCACTTTAATTTTTAGCAGATTTTACAAATATCCCCGATACTGACTTCACAATGCGCATCGAGTGACTTTACATCCCGGTTAGAAGGCCGATCCATGCAATTAATGTAAGAGATCTTCAGTATTGTGGTCTAATGCGGTCATCCAGAGAGCTAGGGGGCAGTATCCCACCGAGGCTGGAACAACACAGCCAGCATCAGGAAAAGACAGTTGACGTTGTTACGCCTTGCTAGATGATTGGCAAGGTAAGAAGATGGCGGCGCCAGAGGAGCCAGAATTATCTCAGGCGCAGACTGAAAAACTCCTTCAATTTCAGGTAGACACCATAAATTCATCACTATCACGTGTCTGGTTGAAACCTCATATAATAATGCGTCATCGTTGATTCTGAATCCCTGTAAATAGACGGAACCGTGCGTGTTGAAACGCTTTTTGCACAGTCAACTTCGATAACGTTACCCCCAGCCCCCCAACGTTAGCCGTCAACTTGAGTCAGAGCTAACGTTAGCAAAGCTAGCTAACATTAGCTAAGCCAGCTAACAAGTTAGCAGACTTTAAGGGCCATGGGTGGACTTGGATATCTTAAGGTTTCTTATATTTTAGTCAAATAATACACCCGATCCAACTCTGTTCATCAACATCCCTCTGGCTGAGTTTTAAAGTCTATTTTCACTTTACGTTAACTTGGCTAACGTTGGGTTTCTACTGACGCTCCCCACTAAACACTTGCTGAGCTAACATTAGCACAGCAGTCATGATCGAGCTGTCACTTTAGTTTCTCAGCGACACAACTGTTTGTAGCTACGTTAAATGAAATTGCTGATTTCACGACAGTAAGAATGATGCTGTTTTTCTCCCCTTTTTAGTCTGCAGCCTGTTCTAGCTTTCTTAATCTGCAGTTGAAAGCCGATGAAATCACTAGACATTTTGGAGAGCTAGCTAACCTTTAATGTCATCCTGCTGGGTGTAAACGATTTTCTTCTGTGTATGTTGACGTTAATCTCGAGTTTAGAGTCTTAACTAAATGGTAGTTAATGAGTTGCTTTAATTTATGTTTTCATTTAATTCTAAACTGTTTGACAACCGAGCCAGTGTAGTTTTATATTATTCCTAACTTTTTTTATGAGTAAATTGACAGCATACCAGCTAACGTTATAGATGGAAGCGCTGACTATACACCGATCAGCCATAACCTGACACCCTGACTGGCCTGCAGCAGCTACGCAGCCCCACATGCAACAAACTGGGATACACTCTGTGTTCGGACACCTTTCTATCAGAACCAGCATTCACCTTTTCAGCAGTTTGAGCTACAGTAGCTCTTCTGTTGGACCAGCCTTCATGGTCTCCGTGTGTATCGCTGAGCCTTGGCTGCCCATGACCCTGTCGACCCTGTTCACTGCTTTTCCTTCCTTGGTTGGTACGGACCACTGCAGACCAGGAACACCTCACAAGAGCTGCAGCGTTGGAGATGCTCTGACCCAGTCGTCTAGCCATCACAAGCTGGCCCTTGTCAAAGTCGCTCACATCCTTACACTTGCCCATTTTTTATGCTTCACCACATCAATTTTGAGGACAAAATGTTCACTTGCTGTCTAATATATCCCCCCCCCCCAACTTACTGACAGGTGTCATTGTAATGAGATAATCAATGTTCTTCACAACACCTGTCAGTGGTCGTAAAGTTATGGCTGACCAGTAACTTGCTTTTCTGCTTTTACTTGAGGCCTTCAGTCTGACTTCCTTTACATGTCTTACAGGATCTAACTGGCTTGGAATCAATGGACCAATGCCGTCGAACACTAGAGCAGCATAATTGGAACATAGAGGTGAAGTCGCATGTATAAGTTGGATTTTCATAGCTGTTTAACTTTTTTTTTTATTCCATTATAGATCATTCTTCTGTCATTCTTTTCTTTTTCTCTTGATTCAAGTATGATGGGCTTAAATGTATGTGTTTCAGGCTGCAGTCCAAGACAGACTCAATGAGCAGGAAGGAGTCCCCAGTGTGTTTAACCCTCCACCTTCCAGACCATTGCAGGTCAACACAGCAGACCATAGAGTATATAGTTACATCGTCTCAAGGCCACAACCCAGGGTAGGTCTGCAGGTTCATTCAATGTTTGTGCTTTAGGGTGCGATCTCTGCATAACTGTTTTTCACCACTAAATACTGGATTTCTCTGTTCTGTAAAACTAATGCTCATGCATGACACAGAGGCAGATTGTAGTTGTCTTAGTATATATTTCTGTTGTTAATGGTGTCGCTCTGAGACTGTTCTGACATAATAGAGGACTTTATGTTACTTTTAAGCCAGTCCTTGAAGGAACGTTCAATCCAAGTGAGGGGGGTTACTAAGGAACGTCTTCCAATTTTAATTCCATTTTTATGACACAAAACCTTTGTTTTTTACCGTTTAAATGGTAATCGACTGCATTGCTGCTTCTTTTCAGGGATTACTAGGATGGAGTTACTACTTGATAATGCTACCTTTCAGATTTACATATTACACACTTCTGGATATATTCAGGTAAGTCAAACACATTGACTTTAAATGTGTAGCTGCTAGAAGCTAAACTTGTAGCTGCAGGTGGGTAATTAATCGCCATAATGTCTTTTTCTTCAAGGTTTGCCCTGCGGTTCATCAGGCCAGATCCTCGTGGCCGTGTGACAGACCCCGTCGGAGATGTTGTGTCTTTCATTCATAGTTTTGAGGAGAAGTATGGTCGGTCACACCCTGTATTTTACCAGGGAACATACAGCCAGGTGAGTTCAGAGATATGGGGTGCCAATGACCAATTAGAAACACACTTTTTTTTGCCCCCAGTCAGTTTCAGGTGGTGGACAAGGTCAAATTGCCTTATGTGTTGTTTTCTTCACCATGAAACATGTAGGCACTGAATGATGCCAAACGGGAGCTCCGCTACTTATTAGTCTATCTTCATGGAGAGGATCATCAAGACACTGACGAGTTTTGCCGGTATAGTTCTTATTACCTTACTTACATGACCTGAGTGCCAGCCATCAGAATCTGTTAATTATTGCCTGTTTATGCTCTGTGTCATGTGGTTGCTTGAGTTTGTCTTTACTCAAGGTGCAGTCTGAGGCCTGTACTACGAAGCAGGATTTGGGTTTAGTGAGGCAACTTCAGGTTTAACTCAGGTTTTCAGTGCTACGTAAATCGCCATTGTAACTTATGCTGCACGCCTAACCTGCTGGAGTAGGTTATGGGTGCAGTCTAACGGATCAACACATATAAAAGCACCACCTACTGACAAACCAAGTCTCTTGGAAAATGGCATCGGCAATAGAAAATCCCCAGCGCCGCTTTGAATTATAATTTTAGATTTATTTTTTAGTCCATTTTTACACTGTTGGAAAGGCTAAAATTGTCATATACACACACAATCAACGTGTTGCTACATCTAAGCAACACATTAATGAAATACACAAACGTAAGTAGGTTATAGTCAGATCTACTCGTGCCCTAATGATGGGGCAGTGATATCAAATTTAATTTAAGTTAATTTAATGTTACACATTCACAGTCAGTGTTTTATTTGGCAGCTGTGTTGCTTTTAGCCTGGATGGTGTGGTTAACTTCTTTGTATTTCTCTGTTATAGTTTGCTCTTCGTTTGTGAAGTATGCCGCTCTGCTCCCAGCACACTGGTCATGTTTGTGATGGGCTGTTTTCTGCAAACACCTCCCCTTTCATGTGAACATGTTCGCGACTAGATTGGAGAAACTTTAGATTAATTTACCGAGTTGATAACCTGCGTCGTGTGACCAGTTAGCATGATTGCAGTTGTTGGGGTTTAGTGAAGCCAGATAGCGAAACGAGATCCTGGGTATGTTGAACCTGCTTCGTAGTACAGGCCTCTGTTTAGTCTTTGCTGCATGTTATGAAGGCACATAAGCTCTAGTTCTATATAACATTTGTCTTTTACATCCACGGGCGCATGAAACGGGTGTTCCCTGTTAAATGGTCTGTTCTGTCTCTTCCTAGCTCCACGTTATGTACAGAAGAGGTCGTAACCTTCCTGAACACGCGAATGCTCTTTTGGGCATGTTCAACCAGCAAGCCTGAGGGCTACAGAGGTATGCAAATGTTATTTAACCCACTGCTTGTTGTCAGTCAGCCATGTCATGAACATTATCACATGTAGGCACTCTTCATGTCCTGTATGTAAGAGATGAGACAAACTCAAACTGGAGGATTCAAAGTGGATAAAGTGCCCCTCCTTACTTTAATGTAATGAAAGACTAAAGAACAAAGGTGATTGGCTGATTTTTCCTTTTATTGTGTTTAAATTCCCAGGTTTTGCAGTTCTTTTGGACTTCACAGTCACAGCCCTAATACAAGTGTATGTCTCTGTCTATTGCAAAGATATTTGACATAAAGACATAGTCGGTCTAGACCTGCTCTATATGAACAAGTGCTATAAGGTAACTTTGTTATATGGTGCTATATAAATAAAACTCATTTGAATATTTGTTGTGAAAATCATCCAAAATTAATTAAAATGGACAGCGAGTCCTGGGAATTGTCCATAGCAACTGGGAAATTGACAACGGAAAGACATCGAGTTTCTCGAATGCAATCTTTTTATGCTTTGAATGCCACAATCTAAACTCCATATACTTTTACTGTGTCAGGGTGTCAACTGAAGTCTCAGTAGGAACTATTTGCATGGTAGCTACCACAAGTAGGCTAAGTGGGATGTGGTTTGTTTTTGTGTTTTTGTTCGGATGCGTTGGCAATCTAAAAGCACTCACAACAGTGAGATTTGACTTTGTAATCTTTGGGTGTGTTTCAGTGTCCCAAGCATTGCGGGAGAACACCTACCCATTCCTGGCCATGATAATGCTGAAGGACCGCAAGATGACAGTGGTGGGCAGGCTCGAGGGTCTCATTCAGCCAGAGGACCTCATCAATCAGCTCACCTTCATCGTGGATGCCAACCAAACACATCTGATGTCCGAGCGCCTTGAACGGTACTGAAAATCAATACATTCACGCTAGATTTCTTGACCTGAGACAGCTCATCCCCATTTATATTGGCGAAAACTGGAGGTTACATGTTGGCATTGTTGAGATTGGGATTGAGGTTCAAGATGTGTGTGTGATGATCAATCAATTCAGTTCATTTTCAGTCTCATGGTTACAGTCAGCAAACAAAACATGTAATATACAGTCTGAGCCTGTCGGAGGCAAAACCAAGCACTTTTAGTGGACTTACTTTTCACAGGCACAATTGCCCCGTTGCCCTTTCGCAGCTCCCAGCCGGGGCATTCTACTAGATCAGTTCCAAAACCTTTTGTACCTAATGGTAATTTAGACCCCAAAATCTGAAAAATAAATAAATAAAAATGGAGCCCAGGTTAAATTCTGGAATTACCCTCTAAGCAGAAATGACAATAAATCTTTCCCTGTTTAATGCCACGCTGTGCTAGTATACCAGAAAAGTACAGCTAAATGTTTGTTTCAGGGAGGAGAGGAACCAGACCCAAGTGCTCAGGCAGCAGCAGGATGAGGCTTATCTGGCCTCCCTCCTTGCTGACCAGGAGAAGGACAGAAAGAAAAGGGAGGAGGAGGAGCAGCTGAGGCAAGCGGAGGAGAAGGTCCGACAGAGTGCTCTTGCTGAGGAGCGGAGACGACAAGTGAGTCTTGTATTCCATTTAAATTATGTTGTACACGGCAAACTACACATGGAGACCTTATTTAAATGAGACCTTATTTAAATTTTTGTGACTCCAGACACTCGAAGAGGAGAAGGAGAGGAAGTCAGAATGTCTTCCCCCAGAGCCACCTGCAGATGATCCAGAAAGTGTCAAAATAGTGTTTAAGCTGCCCAACGATACACGAGTAGAGAGACGATTCCTTTTTGGGCAGTCTCTGACGGTGAGTACCACCTGTTATCAACACCCTGAATACAGGGTTTGCACAAAGTCTTCAAAGTTTGGAAAATGCTTAATTTTAACCGCTATGGTTTCAAAGGTTAAGAATATGCTATCAAATGTATTCCTTGAAAAATGCTTGATTTTCAACACAATCACTCATGTAAACCAGAAATCCTGCCATTTTATAGTAACAATTTAGATGTAATGATAAAGGCTTTGAGAGTCTGGAAAGTTCTAGTTTAGGCACCTTCAAAAGATGTACGAACCCGGTGCGTATTCACCCACCTGGCCCTGGTTGATTTATCTTGTCCAGTGGTTTTCAGGTGGTTTCTCAATGATATCTGTACCTTTTTGACAGTTAAAATTAATTTTAATCCACTAGTGTCAAACTGCATGTGTAGCCAAGTATCTGGAGGTTCCTCCAGCTGCCCCTAACAATAATTATAGGTTTGTTCATCTGATACAGATTTGGTCCTCCTATGAACAACATTTTTTTTTTTTTGTATTTGCTTTAAAAGTTTGCATTATAAAGCATTTCTTCTCGAGATCTGCAGAACTCTACCATGTGTGGTTATTTTTTGACAATTCACTTGACTATTCTTTCTTTCACAGGTAATATACGACTTCCTTTTCTCTTTGAAAGAATCCCCAGAGAAGTTTCAGATAATTACAAACTTCCCTCGCCGAGTCTTGCCCTGCCTTCCGACTGAAGAGCAGCCCAACCCTCCCACACTGAAAGAGGCGGGGCTCAGCCGCTCCGAGGTCCTTTTTGTTCAGGACCTTACAGACGATTAATAGATGACATACCTCCTCTACATGGAAATGCATTTTCCTCCAATGCCCACCCACTCCTCTTTCTTTTTCTTATTTTGTTAAATGGCCATCATGCACAAGGGATCATTGAGATAAGAACCTAACCTGGAAAAATTTAACCACCTTGCATCCAGTCCTTGTTTTGTTGCATTTACGGGGTTCCCAACAGCCAGGAAAGTCTTGAATTTTATCAAATAAATGTTTCCTAAAGTCTTTCCTCGAGCTCATTTTTGTATCTGAGTGGACAAATTAAGTTTTCCATTTTATGTACTAGCTACCATTAATTCTTGTCCTTTCTCACCAAAGCAAAGCATTAACCATCTGCTGAAACAGTAACCTAGCTTTGTGCAAAACCAGAACCATATATCAAATGAGTTCATGTCTGGGCAACTGAGGAAGGCAGGTTGTATTAATACCTACTGATACACACAGGATGCAGCATGGAGAAGTATGGAGTTCACTAATGGTGTATGAATGCCATGGCTATTTCTTTTGTTTTTGTCTTGATGACAACGTGATGGTTGATCCATGTGCCCTAATTCAACACGTTTTTCCCTGAAGTTTACACGCGTTTTCCTCCACAGAGAGTGAAGAGCCCAGAACTGGTCTAAGTTGGGTTTGGCACTGCTGTAATTGTTCATTCACGTGGTGTGGAGAGAAAATGTACTACTTCAGGGAGCAGGTTGGTGGATTTGGACATGAAAGAATTATGGGAACCCTGTTTTAAATGAGCCATAACCTGTACATAAGTTAGATATTTAAAACCCCCAAATTTACCTTACTGTTTTTTCACTCATCTGTGTCATAAAATGACCAAATGCAGGTTGGTTACTATGTAAAGCAGACTGCCTCAACCTCATGAAGTTTAAAATTACAATATTTAACAGGCCACAGCTTTTACATGTGGCTTTATCTAGTATAGTAAGTCTGCCCATAGTGTGCCTGTGATTACTCATAGATGCCTGTTTTGCCTGTAACATCTAAATGGGCCCATGTAAAGATGTAATTTTCCAACTATAAATTAAAAACATTTTAAAAATGTGGGTTTATTGAGAATGTACAACACTTGCTTGTGGTACCGGTGTGTCACATAAGTAGCATTTTTTTTTCTGTGTAATTTTAATATTTTAGGTAGTTTTGAGAATCTACTGTTTTGACTAGGTTGACATTTAAAAGTGCACTGAGCGATTATCGTTATGTTATTTTATGTACTGCATTTGAACCTTTTAAGTCAAATAAGACGAGTGTGATATTGGTATACATCATACATTTATTAGTGAACAACCCTTTCAAATCAGCCACAACAATTAAAAAAAAATGATTGCACTACTTGGTAAAGCATAACTAGCAACTTTCATTTAAAAAAAGTACAAATCTTAAAAATTTCAAACAGTATACAGATGTATATATAATACACTAACTAGTTATGTTAAATGCTACAAACAATATGATTCCAATGGAATGAAAAATTATAACAATAAGAACCACTTCCTATATATAATATATATATATTAGTTGTTTTCTCCCCCCACCCCCCAATACAAACATGGAAAAAATGAGGTAACTGTAAATGTGCAAGTACCAAAGCAAAATATCTGCCTAACACAGGACACATGCCCCTGGCTCTGTTGGCGGGTGGGTAGTCTGGTGTTCAGGCAAGGACCCCTAGAGGCCAGGGAGAGTAAGAACAGTAAACCACTATCCCACCACAGCAAAAGTCATTGGTAAACAATAAATGGCATCTACGGAGCAATCGATCACAAATCCTAAATCAATTTTAGCTGCTTATTGGAACACATTTTTGCACCACACAAGCTGTGAGATTATTCAATAACTCTTAACAGAAAGACTACAAGACTATTCTCAGTTGTCATTAAAATGACCATTACCTAGGCCTTAATGGGAGGTTCTCTTTTTATTTAATAGGGTAGCTGGATATTGTCAATTAAATATCTACTCCAAAAATAATATTGCTAACATTAACATGAATTAAGGTATCTATATGTGAACAATACATTTTAAGATATTGATACACAGAGCAAGAGCCTGATAGGCAGGTACAGTACTACACTGAAATAAGTATGACAACACTTTATTCTTTTTTTTAATCCCTTAAACTATATTGTTTTCCACTGACATTGTTTAGGGGTATTAGTATAACATGCTTTAAGAATACATGGGATCCATGACAAACTATTGCATTCACGCAAGTGAGTTTTCATACCTAAAAGCAGAACATCTAGCACCTTTTCACTATGGCTTTTGATAAACTACAGTAGTTTCAGAGCATGTAATCTTCAGTCGTTAGGGCAATAACAGTAACACAATGTATGTAAGAATTTCTGGATTCAAGGCCAGTTTTTTTTCCCCTATAAAATGAAGTTAGCGCAATAAAATCTTGTAGTCATTCAGTTCTATTACAAATGTGTGCAGTACAATGCATGGCAGTTATCAGCTGAGCGTTAAGATCCAAACCCCCAGAACTCAAAGCCAACTAGAGCTAAAAAAAAAAGAAAAGAAAAAAAAGTTCAGTTGGGATCTGGTTGACAAGCATGCATATTGTGCACCATTAAATAGGTCCCCACCAGATTCTGAGATATCCTCCACTATAACGCACTTTTACTTTTATTTTTTTTTTAAATCATGCAAACACCTCTGAAGCATATTTGGGAGTGAATTAGGTAGGATAGTGTGCGCCCATGTCAACCATATGGTTTGAGTAAAAGAACAAAAGTCAAACAGGTGTGAATAATACACTTGTAATGAGTTGCAGTGTACATTGCCTCTTTTCAGTGAATACTAATAACATATTTACTGATCTTTTATTCTTGCATGCCTGTCTTTAAATGATGTAATATCTACTATTTCCGACAAAAACAGAATATTATAATTGATTACATTAAATTATTTGTGGTCTGAGGAAAACGACCAAACTAAATTCAGATATACCCTTTTCATGGCATCCTTTCCATTAGAAATGGACTGTTCTCCTTTATTTATATACCGAGAGGCCCTGAGTGATTTTTTAACTTACAATATATGCCAGCGAATAGATATGTACACATAGGTTAATTCTCAAAGCTGTGGGTTTAACTCATTTAAATGGCTTCTTTTTTCTTTTTTCTCTTGAAGGTGGCACACACATCAAAGACTCACATTCACTTAAACAAAAAAGGTAAAAGAAAAGGGGCAAGATCCCTTTACACATAAAAGCAAAAGGTTACAACTGCCTGTTAGTGCTTACTGGGGCAGTTAAGAGACATAAGTGATTCCAAAGCAAAAACCCATTTGTTTCTCTTTTCCCTCCCACCCCAAACGTATCCTGTTGTTTTCTTTTGTGTGTGCGTGTATGTGTGTGTGTGTGTGTGTATATATGTGTGTGTGTGTGTGTATATATATATGTGTGTATGTGTGTACAAGCAGGAAACTAGAAGTCTAACAGTGTTTCTACACTACTGAACACCCCAGCTCCGTGTCATCTGAACCCCGACCTGCTCACTGAGGGATTCGGACAGCTGGTGTATCGTGGCGTGTCACCAGTGACTTCTACAAGGGGGTTTCAACATTCTTCTGTCTTCAAACATTTATCTAAAAGCATTCGCACTGAAGCTATACATACAGTTGCTCTTTTACAACACCATTAACATTGGCCCAAGACAATGACCTGACCAAGTTACCAGAATATAACACATACCATACACAAACAATGTTAGTGCTCCAACCGTTTCCTTCAATGTATTTTCTCTGGAAGATAAAACCAATAAATAAACTTTTTTTTTTTTTTAACGGTATACTTTTAAAACAAGTGAAAATGACAAAGTATTTTCAGGATTACTAATAGGTTTGTGCTTGTCAAGGTCATAAGAAGGCAGATCTGAAATCTTGAACAGTATAGGCTATATCTGTATATTGGATTTGGCTCACAAAGAAATAAAAAGCCCAGTCTTCCTAAAAAGGGGAAGAAAGTTCATTTAAAACTTGCCACTCGCTGCACATATTGCTTTCTGCACAGGCCTCCAGAGCTCTATGGCATCAGCATTGCCTTCTTTCTGACGAGGACTCCCATCCTTAAATGCAGTCCACCACATGCTAGTCTTCCCTCATGGCGCTTTCTGAATAAGCAAGCAGTTCTTTTAGTATGCTTCTTTGTCTCTTTTTTTTTTTCCTTAAAATTTGATGATTTTGGTGGCAATGCTTGATTAAAATATTGCTAGTCTGAATCAACAGTTCATGCAAATCCTAGCATGCTGCCCTGTATCCAGTGGTTACACAATGCATTGGCTCTGTGAACAGGACAAACATACACGCACACAAAATGCACACACGCGTACACACTTGCCAGAGGAACAATGCTGACATGGAGGGTGGATGTAGCATTTGTGCAGTTTTGCCAGATGACCTCGAAAAGACGCAGTCCATTAATCCATGACTGCTTTTGTACAGATCTGTGTTCCAGAGTGGATAATCTGGGGGAGAAAATACCCCCCCCGGCCCCAGACAGTTGCATGTCACGTCACTTGCAGTCCATAACCTCAGGATTAACAGAATCTGCATTTAACCACAGCAAGTCACACTTTCACAATAGCATTGGCAAATCTAAAACAAATAAGGGGTAAAACTGTTGATCAATACATTATTGCAGAACATACATTATTAACAAGTCACTTTGCCCAACACCAACACAAACATGCATCTATGATGGTTAGGCGTCGCCTCCAAACACAGATACCCATGTTGAAGTGTTCCTATTATTTTTCTGCTAATTGCACAAGGTGTCCAGCCCATCATCCCCCAGGCTCCCCGACTCACCTCTTCCAACGCAGGACTCCCACTATTCGTGAACACCACAACCAAATCCACTAAATAAAAATGAAACCCTGTAAACAAAAGCAGCAAATAATGCAAAATCTTTGGAATCTGCAACGAAGGGGCAGAGAAAGAACTGGCTGGCGATCCCAGACCTCTGGCTATAGGCTGCAATAGGCAGTGGGTTTCATGAGACTTGGACAATGAAGCACAGCAGAGGTACAACGGGCTCCAGAAACAATCCTGGATTGCTTATTATTTAGGAAGGGACAGGAGTAGTGGGTTGGTAAGCTATATTTACTGGAGGACGCAGGTTAGGTGGCAGGTGTCCCCAGCTTTGGGACAGACTCTGGGTGTGTGCAGCTTTCCAGTTCAGCACTCAAAGATAGAGAGTTCTCACTCCGCCTCCCGGTGTACGTCCGAGGCATCGGCTCGGCAGATAGGACAAGTGCGATTGGTCTGGAAGTTGAGCAGAAACACAGAGGAATTAAAGACATTAAGCACTGTGTATGAAAATATTCATTCAAAGACAGTGAGAACACTATTACTGGTTTCATTGTTAAACCTGGCAACAGCTTACCTTTAACCATTTATCCACACACTTCGCGTGGAATTCGTGGTTACATGGTAATACCCGAAGTAGCTGCCTACACTCAAAGTCACTAAAGCACACGACACACCTGAGGGGAGGAAAGAAACGAGTTACCGGGATATAGATGCATCTATATTGCCTGAATAATAAGTGGTGTGTTTTAGTCAAAAAAAAGGGGAAAAGGACTTGCAGCGTTTGTTCAGAAAGATGATTCTCTAAGTTGAATCTGTAGGACGGAAGTTGCTCTATATCTGCTTTAGTGAGGCCACGTGGTTTCGCTTCACCCAACCTCTCTGCCAGATTCAGTAATGCCTACACACACACACACACACACACACACACACACACACACACAGAGAGAGAACAATGCTGATGATGCTCTGCATCTGTCAGGGCCATTTATTACTTGGAATGTGAAATACCATGAAACTGACATGTGCTCCATACAGCCCCCAAATCCTTTTTAGTCACACCTATAACCTTGGAGATACAATATGGTGAAAAAAGGAAAGAGGTAAGCTTTCCTTAAATTGTACATGTGAATCTTTACACTTAAACATTTTGCAAGGTTCAAATTGCCGTCAACCATCAAATTATCATTTGCAGTTAATTATGATGGATTGAACACTTTCGACCAAACTTATGGAGATGTAGTTCTTTCTCAGCAAAAAGAGCTCCGACCCGGCCCTTTAACTGTGTAATCAATGTGTTAAAAATTTTTTTTAAAAAAGATAGTGGCCCACTTTGTTTTGCCACAAGCCATCACACTAACCTCATAGTTCTCCATCTCCACATCATCCACGTCCAGGTCTAGACTGATGGCTGGGCCCACTGCTGTTGGAGGCACAGGAAGCATTGACCTGAGCAGAAAGAGAGACACATAAAACTTGTTGGGCACGCATGAACCCAAACATGGTGATTGCCAGCAACACCTGCTCTGAAAATACCAACGCTAACTAGACTTAATCATCGCTTTGGTCTTGCTTCCTCGCTCCATTCATTTTTGAAAAGGAAACGTGTGAAAGTCAGAATGCAACATTTTATTAACCCTAACTCGGCTGCAGTGTTCTGACACACATAGAGTAAGTTAGAATAATTAGGCATTTTACACACAAGTAAAAATAAATTACAATAATAAAACACACTTATGTAAGACTGCTCTACTTCATAAACAGGGTGCTTTTACTCCAGGTACTCACAGAAAGTAAGGGAGGAAGCCTGGGTAGTATGATGGAGGGGGAGGGGGAGGAGGAGGGAGAGGTTGCTGCAACCGGTATCTCTGTCCGTTCACTCGCCGGGGCAGCATGTGGGGATATGGCTGAGGAGGAACACACATTTTCAGATTCAGGGAATTATGTCAAACAGAAGTTTGATTAAAGTGAACTCACTTTATAATGATAGCAATTTTAAGAAAATTCTGACCATTAAAAAAGGACATTGGTTAGGAAAAACGGATGCTGAAAATTCTGAAATGAACTTTATGAATAAATATGGAAAAGGTCCATTTAACTTTACTCATCCTGTTACACGCACCCATTGAGTAAGAAACACTCTTGTCCCTCATCTACTGTCTAAGTGCCTTTGAGCAAGTTAGATATCCTCAGACTGCTGCAGTGGCTGGAAGGATGAGAATGAAGTTGTGGGTTTTTTCAGGGTTCACCAAGTTAACTTAATACCTTTTAATACCAAATGAGCTAGAATTATTTATTCATTACATCACATTTCCGTAAGAATTTGAGCATCCAAAAGTATTTCAATGATTTTCAGACTTTTGTAAATCAAATTTAAAAAGTTAAGACACTTTAAGACCTGCAGATGCCCTGTATACTGGACAGCCTCCAGCTGTGAATGTGTCGATCTGAACAGATGTGAAGTGGGTCATACAAAAACACAGGTGGCGTAAATCTCCCGGGGAAATAAAGGCCTGAAAATGTCTTACCACTCCAAAGGGAAGCTCCTGATGCAGAGGCTCTTGAGGAAGATACTGTAGGGGCAGAGAAGGAGGCAGCGCTGGTGGGTGATGAGAGGGAGGGTAGGAGAAGGTCCCCAATGGGTGCTGGTCCCCTCTTAGGTCAACTTCATTCTCTACCCTCTGAAGAGGCTGAGAGAAGAGAGACGTACAGAAGCTTTGGAACACGCTGCCAATAGATATCAGGGAAGGCAGCTCACTACACTACAAGAGCAAGCTTAAAACTCATTTTTTCACTTTAACCTTTAATTAGCTATCTGCAATTAGCTTTTTAGTTGCTTTTAAACATTATTTTAAATTTTATAATTTAATTTTAAGAGACGAGAGGAAGAAGTGGAGGTTATAAGAGAGGAAGAGGAAAATATTAGGAGGGAGGAGGAAGAGAGCTCAGGAAGAGAGGAGACTGGAGGAACAAGAGACAAGAAAGGAGAATTGAGGACATAGAGAAAGAGGCAAAGAGAGGAAGAAGAAAGGATTAGGGCGAAGGAGGAAATGGCTAAGGAAGAGAGGAGTGTCGGGATAAATAGGACTCAGTGAGATTAGTCCAGGTAAAATAGAAATAGAAAATAATAAGTAATAAACCGCGGCGAATGGGTGACGTGTACACGGTGTGAGTGCTTGGTTGTCGAAGCAGCGGATGAGCACCTAACGGTGTTAACGTGACCTCATTGTCTGTTGAAGTAGACGCCAAGACGGGTAATTGTTGTGGTAAACAAACGTCTGAAATTTCAGACAGAGATGCAAAACGTATGCAGTTCAGAGATGAAACAAATGTGTAACATTTAAAATACTGGAAAAAGAAGTATCAGTTCAAGTAGAAAAAAGACAAAGAGGAAGTAGAGAAAGATAAAGAGAGGAAGAGAAAAGGATCAGGGTGAAGGAGGAAATGTTGAACATTATTTTAAATTTAGCTGTTCAAGT
>JAVQJF010056043.1:0-11762 GCA_036023855.1 Gadopsis marmoratus | reverse complement strand
CCCCCCCCCCCCCCCCCAAAAAACCTTTAACAATGACAATGTTTGGCATTCTTCTCTTTTCCAAATGATGGAAATGAATTAAATAAGCAGTTTCTCCAGTACACCTTCCTGAAATCAGTGCCTTCCCAGGCACATTGCATCACAGCAGGAATAAGGACAATCTCCCTCCTACCTGTGACTTTAAATACAACCAAGTGTGAAAAGTTCTGCCCTGAATGTAGGCGTGCAGCTAAACACACATCTACAAAAAAGTAGTGGCTTTTGAAGTCTGTACTTGAAGCTATTATAAAACTGAATTGAACCACAGAGCCAGTAATTGTGATTACGAATCAGAAACACGAGTTAGAGGTTAGGGGTAAGGGTAAACCGTTCTAATTTAAAAAGACTACAGAAGACAACAAGGCCATTTGGGGAGTAGATAAAAGACGCTTGTCAATGTTTGCTCGATTGTTTGAACAGATCTGACACGAGACTGGATGCAACAATGTCAAACCGCTAACTGTGCCAGCAGTGGTTGCTACTGGCAACAAAAACACCCAACCGCTCCAGCCAAAAACACGTGCTGTGTACAAAATCCCTTCCTTTTACATTCGCCCTGCACCATTTTACTTGAGTCTGATTTCCAAGTGTGAAAGTTATACTCTCGACAGTGCCGTCAAATTCCTGCAACGGAAAACAAACGGTGTCCATGACTTGTACACTGCTGTCTGCAAACGTTCCCACAATGCAATATGCTGCATTTCATAGACTACACACTACGCCTGTCAGTGATGACAAAGGCTTTCTATACAGTAAACTACTGAGTGAATGAACGAGGGCATGAACCCGGACACGGATACTAACTGCTGGGCCAGTCAGCTTGCATCTCTTACTACCAGTTCACTCTTTGAATTTACATTTTTCTGGCAACCTGCAAAAACGTATCTCCGCTATTGCCTGTTTTCTGTTCACTTTACATACTGTGACACAAGATTGCGCACCGATTCGGGAGAGCAGCCTGAAACATTGAGATTGTATTGCGATGCGTTCGGCCATTTTAGATGACTCAACGCATTTTGGGAGATGCAAGATTTCTGTTGCGGATGCTGGCGATTTAAATTCCGATTTTCCCTCATGTCTCATCCATAAACATGGAAGAGCAGCAACGAGGTTGAGGGCAGAGCAGTGGGCAGGTCAGCGTCGTGGTGCGTCGCTGCGCTTAGTGCTGAAAACCTCTTCGCCAGCATTACGGAAAAGACTTGACCCACCTTGACGGAAACAACGGCTGGCTGCTAGCTTGGTTTTATGGAACCGTTTCTTTTTTTTAAATTTTCTTTACACAAAAAAACACCAGCCTTATGCATTCAAGCTGCCGGAGCTGGTTTGGAATAATCTTTCTGCTGTAACACAATGAACTGCCAATGTGTCAGAAAAGTGGATTCAGTGAGGGGCTGTGTGTCGGTAATCAATCTTGTATCTCATGCATAGGTGTAAAGAAATGTCTCGTTTTTTTCACTCTTAACTGGTGAAATCCATGGTACTGAAGGCAATGGTACAAAGTAATTGATGCAGCAAAGATACTTAAAAAGCTCAAATCAGACGGAGTAGCTTCACAAACTCCCTACAGCACGAAAGCATCTGTGAAGGGGCGTGTCTGCTGACATGACTGTGCGTCACTTGCTTTACTTCCCATAGACAGTCCATCAATTTGCAGACACTGACCATCTCTCTCAATGATGACTGTAAGCACTCACCTTTTAACCCTGCCACAACATAATGAAAGCATACAACTCGAAAGGACAGAAGACCGCGACAGACAGAAACGTACGAAAGGCCAGATGTGACGGAATGACCGACAGCTGACAGATGAAGATTTTAGCCCTCCATTCATCCGCCAGCCCAAACACTCCCTCCCTCCATCACTCAGCTGGTGCAGACGGCTCTGAGATAACGTGGGCATGTTGGCGCCTCTAAGAGATGAATGAAAATAGATTGATCTGTCACAACCCTGACGAATAATCCACCTTATAAACGTTGATATGGCCAACAGATGCCCATTTACACATCCAGCGGACACGAAGCAACATTTGCATTAATTTAGAGTTGTGTCCACTGTTCACCTCTTTTAGCTCTGCATTTTGTCGCCACCAACACCTGATGTAACAGCTGCCTCTTAAGCACAGTGACTGGAAGACACTGTAAAGTACAGTGGGGTTGTCAAAGCTGTTTTGCTGAAAACCGTGATACTGAACCAAAAGATGCTAAAATGCTGTGTAGTCATCCATAGTCACTACTTTCTATTATAAATATTGATTATAGCAGTTGAAGTGAAATATGTATTTTGGGAGAAAAGAAATTTGGTAGTCTGCACATATATACAGATGAATAAATAATGTATCGAGATGCAGCCTTCATTTTATTGTGATTTTCTTTTATCGTGATAAATTCAGTTATGCTTAATCAGCTCTTAGGGAGACTGACAGACAGCAAGTAATGTATAATTTTGAGGGCAGTTCTTTTGCAGATGTAATGACAAATTTAAAACCATAAAAAAAAAATTAAAAAAAATAAAACCATAACACATCACAGACGAAACCGTTTCTCCGAGATCATATCTGGCAAGTGAACATGTCTTTTCAACTTTTTGTAAGAATGTGAAAATAGGTCTGTTCTCCTTTTTAAAATGTAGAAGTCAATATTTTCATTCCTCAATGGAAGTTCTCTATAAACTACCCGGAGCTCCAACCCTTCCATCAAGGTACTTGACGAACGCAAATTGCGGTTTTAATCACACCCCTAACTTGTCAAGAAGAAAAGCAGGTGACAACCCAAGTGATTTCTGAGGAGTCCTCGCTGGCATCCGGGATTCACGCAATGCAGATCCTAATTCTTATTATAGTAAATCAACACTGAAGAGGCCAACTGTGCTTAATTAAGGAGTCTGTGGGAGGAGAAAAAACAACATAAATTGACTTCCTCCAGAGTGTTTTGTCTGTCTCTCAGTAGAGACTAATCAACATAAACTGCAAAAAAACACAAGTAAACAGCTGCCAGAATGGTGCAGCCGTTCATTCACAACTACTGTACATGGCTTTCTACTAATAAGGGAGCATTCATGAATGAAAATGCATACAGTTTCAAATTTGAATTAGTCAGTGGGCTCTGTGTGCAAACAAAGTGCTAAAACTGAGACTAATAATAATAAAATGGGGAATGAAGCAAAGAAAGACTCATGTCAGCAGCACAGGAAGACAAGCAGACAACATGAAAGACTGGAATAGTTTATTTTAATGCAGTAGGAGTCATTCATACTTCTCAGGTCTTCTCTAGTTGTAGTTTTCTATTTTTTTTAATAGAATTTTTGTTGTTCATCTTAATTTGAATAGATTGAAACGAAGACATTTCAGGAGTTGCCAAGTAGCATTCAGGGGTCATTTCTTGGCCTCAGTAAGGAAAATATTGTAAAAGAAAGAAAGAAACGGTTAAAAGGCCTGTTGGCTTCCAGGTGAATGCACAGTTTCACACACAGACGCTATAACATTTACAACAACAGTACACTATGGGAGGTGTTGTACGCCTGTCCCCCAAGAAGCATCAGTCGTTTCAGAAACATCTCTTTACGTTCAAGTGAAGAAGAAACCTGACAGCAGCCGCAGTACTTGTGACAGAAATGAAGGAGGAAGACAGGTCATGTAATTATAGCAAGTCCACTGTATAAGAGGATGGGGTGGATGAATGTGCCTCCAACACGGGACGCTGCCGCTTCACGTTTGCAGCGACTTGGCTTTGGAAGGCGCAGATCAGAAAACGCTTCTACTGTGTGTGTTGTCGCTGTAGAGGTCAAATACAAACAAGGTATTTTGTCATTTTAATTTGGAGGACTTGGAAGTTTAAATAGCCCATTTCCCAAAATATTTATCACTTTCTTGCCGAGTGTTAGAAGCTACAGTTGTGTTAATTGCGGTGTAGACAGTGTATTGTGGTGTTATTGCATTTTGAGCTGCCATCTGATTCCCACCACTAACAAGAGCATCAGCTATTAAATGAGGATTCAGAGGACTGCAGCTGTATTGTGCTTTTGAACGTTGCATTTCTTGCATCCACCGATTCACTGTTGCAGTGCAGAATAGGTCCAAAATGGATTATTTGAAAAAGGGATTAAACTGGACACCATTATGCTTGATTTTCAGAGTAGACTAAGTTACAGTGTCTGCAGGGGAGATGACTGACCCTGTGACTCCAATCTTATTAAAGCATCATTTCACTTCATGCACAATGAGATTGCCATTTTACAAATGGTTACTTGCTGTGCACACGGTCTATCTGCAAATCCTAGGTAATCCTGAAAGTTAAATACACATGCAGGAGCTTTTATAACCTCGGTCATCATTACAGTATTTTACCCTAGATGTCCACTGGATGCAGCTGTGCCACAGCTGCATCATGTCTCCATTGTCTCTGGGAAGCAGAGCATCTAAAGCAGTCTGCTGTTGAAATTTCCAATATAGTTTAGAGGTATTTTGCCTATATTTCTCCTGTTTCACAAGCATATTGAACCAACATTTCCATCTCATTTAGATGTAACATCATCATTGAATATTAATTTGAAGTCAATCATCAGTAAATGTAAAAACATTTTCAAAGAGGAGAAAAGACCTGCATAATAAAGCCGCTGCCTGCACACTGGGTGAAATATCAGAAGGAAGCGTTTTCCTACAGGGATACTTTGACAGGTACTGTCATCAGCAAATGAGCCAACACTATAGATGTACAGGTAGGTCACAAGTGTATTTCTTTTTAGCCACCCCAGAAGTACGTAATGCAGAATGACGTCAAAAGAAAGTTGCCCTGCATCGCTGCTTTTAATAAGATTTATGTGTCATCTCTGTGAGAGGGGACAGTTGGTGGCAGGGGTTATGAAGGCAGCAGGATGCTACGCCATGCTGTTTATACAAGAACAATCCCCTAGAAGATTACACAGCAGTTTGAAAGGGGATTGCACGTTGAAACGATCCTTCGTCAACTTGCGCTGTAAACTGCTGGCTAAATCTCAAAAGACAGAGGGAAATTAATTAATTTCAGATGACCTGCTTACATCTGTGCACAGTCCACAGAGCTGCACAGGCAGCAGGGGATTGGAAGCGACGGATAGAAACCCCTGGGCAATACACATCTGTACGACACTGCCTGCATGAATTTGACTGAGAAATGTGGATCAAATGGTGGGCGTCATGGGTCAACAGACTGACAATATGCATGCACTTTCTTGGAGACACCACACACACACACACACACACTCTAGCCAAGTAATATGCATATACGTATATGACTGTCTGCATGAACTTATATACAGTTCAAATGCGACATCCTAAAAATAGAAGCTACTCGGGTATATAGGTACACTCAAATACACACACGCAGCGTCATGCAGTCCCACACTAACTCACACGCATAGGAGCCAAACGTGTTCAGTGACTCCTTTTACTCAGACGCCTTTCTGCGTGATATGGCGGCTAATGCGATATAATTAAGACTGCATCGCACAGACACATTTTCAGGGCTGACACACAACTAGAGCGCAAAAACAAAACAAAAAAAAAACCCATCCCTTTATTCTGAGCGCAGAGAGAGGTTAAGGGGACTGAGGTAACAAATGGAAGCAGAGCGGCGAGGCATATGTTGTCGCTGCAAATCAGCAGTGGAAGCAGGCATGAGTGTGGAGGGGGGAGTAATGTATGGGTGCCTGAGTGCCTGCTTCACATAGATAAAGTTAAATATCATAGCTATACACAATCCAGCCTCTCATTTTTGCTTTTATAGAAATCTCAACACCACCAAATTGTTAGCGTGCTGCTCAGGAATTAGAGAATCGGTGGCTTCTGGTTTCCGACTCCAATTAGTGCCAGAACTTTAACTTAATTAATAGATAAGTCGAAACAGTTTGCAGCTTACCAAATGTGACGATTTTCCGCTGCTATCTTGTTTGTCATTTTAAATGTTGTTCTTTTGTACTGTAGCTTTGTAGCAATTAAAGAGGTCACTTTGGGATCTGAGAACTTGCATATAAAAAAAATTATACACATTTTATTTGTGTATATATGACACAGGAATAAATAATGTATTATGAGATGCAGCCCTAATTTACATTTATTTGAATGACTTCATGGTACTACATAAAACATTAGAAGTACTAAGTTTAAGCTGCACACTGACATGCTGTAAACCTTTTCTTTATTTTTTTTTTTAAGCTTGTCAGTTGAACATAGCCCACTTGGTGGCTTTAACCACTTTGTTAGGCATATAACTGTCCTCATCATAAGGATATGATGGAGTGCAGCACAGAGATATATAGAGAAACATAAACCTGGGAAGTACTGCTGTCATCTCTCCTTTAAACTCCAACCAGTACCTCTCATCTGAGTTGACAACATGTCAAGGAGCCCATCAAGGTGAGCTTTTTCATCATCCAGATCAGACCGCATAATAGAGTTTAGGAAACAGCATACCAAGTTCACCTCAGTTCGACAGTGATGTGTATTTTAGAACATGCATAGCAGCGCTTTAGTGGTATCTCAAGAGCTCAAGCTGCGGTTTTAATATATTTATTTCCGTTTATGCCTGCCTTCCACAAGAGAGAGCCTTTGGGGCGCACAAGGTGTTTTTGATTCAAGTTTCAGCATTAAAAAAAAAAAAAATGTAATTATAAAAAGCATATTGTGGATGCAATACTATTCAATAACACATTTTTATACACATAAATGTAGTATGTGTGGAATTAAGTCTGATCTTTCGAAACGTGGGTGCATTTAGCACTCGGGGGATATATCCTTTACCAAAATCACATTACTCAGAAACATAAAATGTCCTGAGTCCTGTAGGAATTACACAGGTATTGTGTAGGAATACACAGCATTCAAAATACATATGTTAAAATCAACAAACGAAAATGTTTGCCAACTAATTGTTCATGAAATTGACTGCTTATTCAGCTCTTACAATCATACCTAAATAACATAGAAGTCCCAAATGTCTGTTCCAAACCTGACTGGTCTCTTTACCCTAAGGTAAAGTGTATTGTTGACCTATCTGCTTCCACCTCGACTGAACAGAAGTTGAGCTGTTGGCTTAAAGCTGACGTAGGCAATTCGAACATACACAACGCAAAACCTCCCGCCTCCGTCTCCGCCGCCTGGTATCACTCTGCCAAGCTCCTCCCTTCATTCACACGAGAACACGCGCTGCTGGGCCTGAAGCAGGACATCAAGTTGGCAACCGTCGCAACTACCGACATCTGTCCTACTTGGTCGAGTTCTGTCCGACTCCGTGGTAAAACACTGGTCCTGTGTGAGCGAAGAAGTTCCACTTTGTAGCACCGCTGTACATCTTTCAGTAACATCTCCGACAGAGAGATACGTCTTCTCTCTAGCCAATCGCCTCGATTTCACCAACTGTTTGTACAGAGTCGTTGTGATTGGCTAGTTATGGGCTGGCTAACCCTGATTGGTTGTTTGATTCAGACCGGGTTCAGTTTTAATAAATTAAATACAAAAGAGGGACAGGCACTCTGACAGTTTTTTGTTTTTTTTAAGCAAACCCTTCAATTCAATGTCGTTAGCGATATGCAATGGTGAAAATTAGTTATTATGACCAATATTAAAATGAAATAATCTTGCCTAGTGCAGATTTAAAACATGGTGACAATGATAGGCACCACAATGATTTTGTGGAGATATGTTTCTTTTCCAGGTCTCATTTAACAGCATTACTGACCAAAACTGGATAAGAAATAGCCCAATAAAAAAAAAACTTTACATGAGTCCCAAAGTCAGCCCCTTATTTGTTAGTCAGTGGCATAGCTACAGGCTATTGGATGAAAGCACTAGATGTAGCATTTGTAGCTTTGGTAGAAAATTGTTTTTATTCATAAATATTGAGTGTACTTCCATGCATTAACTGATAACATGCTAATTCAACAAAATTGTTATTCCTCCTTCAAGGTTTGTGTGCGCAGACTGTCACTATCTCAAAAAGCAAGAGAGGGTAGATGCCCACAGTCCATCCAAGCCAATATCTCGAGGCCACTCTGCCTCACCACTTCTCTTTTCATGCTTTCACTCATCCATCCCTTCATTTCATATGTTATTCCCTTCCTGTACCCACCGCTATTCTCCAACTTTAGCCATCCACAATGACTTTCCCCTCCTGTCCTCCATCCATTTATTTGTCCAGCCCATCTTTCTTTTTGTCCTTCTTCCCTTTCAATCACTCCCTAAATGTATCCATCCACTTTCAGCCAATACATTTATCCTCCTACTCTGCATCCATCAGCCCATCTCCTATATCCCCGCATCCTTCCCTCCATCCTCACCTGCATCTGTTATTCCACATGGCCCCATTATCATTTCAAAGAGGGACACTGGGCTCTTGCACAGAGCAACCCCTTGAAATAACATGTGGATTTTAAATCAGGGCACACAACACAGAAAGGCCAGCTTGGAGCAGCACATGATGGTGCCAGCAGACTCTCCAGCAGTGTGTTAACTCCACACATTCTGACAGGAGAGAGGTGTCGTGTGCAGTACCAGTGTCTTTTAAAGGCAGACGATGTAGTGCGAATATATAGGGCGCTACGTAATTCTTGGGGTCATTGCATTTTATACGCAATGTTAAGATTTTGTTTTTTAAACCAAGTCTTGTTAACAACACCACTGCAGCTATCTGGGGATAAATGCAAGTCAGTCTCTGCTGAACCCAAAATTCAGTTCAACTAGTAAATTTAAGGCCTGAGCAGAGGGCTAATCAGCCACAGGTAACGGTACGATGATGTGCTGTGAGTCAAGGACCCGGCCGCGTTCTCTGGTGCTTACTGAAATACTAGATTTATTGCTGTTGGACCCTGAGGTTAGCATTATGACCTTGTGCCTCGTCACAGCTTTGTTGTCCCCTGCAGTTGCTGTTTGTGCGTGTTCGCATATATGAAATGCCCCAGTGCCATTCTGTACACAGCTGGGAAATTGCCAGCATGCTATGACAGCAGGCAGAATTATAATAGCGGTATAATTTTCATTTTCTGATATTCCATCTCTTTCTTTCCCCCTCCGTTGACTTCACAGCGATGTAGAAGGGCTGGTGGGGAAAAAGACGGACTATTCAAACACTCACAATGCTGGGCAGGTGTAGGTCGAGGAGTAAACAAGATTGCGATCTTTGCATGTCAAATCAGAGCAACAGCCACAAAGGACGCGTCAGCCGCACTCGCCAACCGCTGACATTTAACCGAGCCACAAACCGATTGTGATGACCTCTAACTTCACATCTGCACACACCTTTTGCAGCCCATTACATACACATCCACTGTCCTCCAAGGCCTCTTTTCACAAGAACTCCCCCCCCCCTCCTCTATACCAATGTATTCTTTGGTTTTCTGGTGCCCAGCTCTCACCTCCCAGGATAGGCTGCATCGCTTTCTCTCCCCTTTATCTTCTTATTTATCCTATCACACCCATCTTTGCAGTACAGCAGTTATTTCCTGTGTGGGTGGCAGAAGAAGAGAAGTAGCCTTGCCAAATTCCAAGCTTGTTTGTGCTCTGTGTAGCAGGATGGCAAAACATGTTTCATCTAAAAATATCCAAAACACTGAAAATCCATGCCTCAGAACCAGCTAGATATGATACTTGAGTTTACCTGCACTCAGAGGCTCAGTCCAGCTGTTACTGTAAGAAGACTGCACATGCAGCGGGTAAAATAAGTATTTAACGCAACATTTATCAGTAAATATATTTGTAATGGGGCGATTGTAATGACATTTTCACCAAATGTCAGCAACAACCCATGCAAAGAACCCAAGCCATAGATGTCCATAAGGTAAGTTGTGTAATAATGTGAAATGACAGGGAGAAAGTATTTTACACATGGAGAGAGGAAGGTGCAAAAAAAAAAAAAATTTTATATATATATATAATAATGAAGAATTTATCTAGGTGTAACTGCTGTGTTGTGTTTGTGGGAGAGAAAAAACATTCTACAGGTTTGCTACTTTGTAAAGCATTTTTCTATGACTTCAAATTAAATCAGGCATCTATCAGTGTTCCTTTGATAGATCAAATCCATCTTTTCCAGCTGTTGACCATTTTTATGTTTGTGCTCGACTATCGGGGGGATCCGTTGGTGTTTTCACCAGTTTAAGCACAGCTTTGTTTACAGATTAGAAATGTAGCTTCAGTTAAACCGTCACTTAACAAATAATGCTACTTTAACTTGCATTCCTACTGTAGATCCACACGAGAAGGGTTTGCTGACTAACTACATGTCTTTGTTGTCCTTTTCTATCTATTGTTTATTGTAACAGGGAAGAAGAAGAATTGCAGCTCAAACAAGATTATGACACACGGAACTCCGAAATGATGCCGTCAACACCTCATCCATTGCCTTTACTTTTCCATGGAAAGCCTCGCTAAAATGAATGTTGACCTGAGCAACACAAGTTGCTCCACATGATTTGGACGTCATCATCTTTGTGAGAAGAATGTGTTATTTCGGACCGCTCTAATCCATCTCCACCGACAGCAACACTTTGAAGTAGAAGAAACCAATGTTCCACTGTATGAATTAAATGCTATATTTTCTTTGCTTTTGATCGTCACAAGACTGATTGTGTTAAAGTGGGAAGATGAAAGGCCACCCGCCTGCTGCGCAGGAGTCAGGTCAGATTTTAAGGGCTCTAGCGAGAGATTTGATAAAAACCGACAGCCATTCATCACCCATGTCAAGAATCTTGGGTTGGATGACTTTGAGTGCGTTATTGTGTTTGGATGTTTGCTGAATGCAGCACAAACACTCCCGACTACAATGGGATGTATATCAAAACAGACATTCTTGGCAAATATGTAATGATAACGCAACATGATTTCAGGCTGTTACTTTCTGTTCCTTCCATATGTTTTTTTTTTTAATTTATTTTCCCCTCTCTGCATTCTCTAAAGAAAGAAGACATCCTAGGTTTAGTGTGTTACAGCAGCGTCGTGGAGAATCTAGGTGGGTAGAAGAAACAGGTGAACACGGTGGACCAGGTGAGGGGAATCAGCACAGAAGAGACAACAGGAAACCCTTCAAAATAAGACAGGAAACACCATCAACAATCCGCGGAACAGGACATTGATGCCATGATCTTACATATTTATCAGTACTTTTGATACGTTTAATCTTATTTATTGTATTCATTGTCTATTATTTGTTATCCTTTCTGTTCCTCACGTACGTCCGCTGCTGTGAAACTGAAATGTCCCCACAGGGATAAATAAAGAGCTACCTACTTAGACAATGAGAAGAACACAACACCCACTTATGTTTCCATGTATACCAGCAGCAGCACACTGTAATGGGGAGGCATCTGAAAGACATCAAACCTTTGTCATACAAGGGGCAAGTCAAACAAGTTCAACGTTAATGTTAATCGGCAACGGTGAGTTCGTATCCAGCTGTTCTCGTGTCATGTATCTGTGTGAGGTTAGTTTTCTTATCTTAAAACCAGTTGAACCCAGCGGCCCGCCGGCGGCCCGCCGGCGGCCCGCCGCCATGTTGCCTACAGAATCAGCTGTAAGCCGCCATGTTGCCTACAGAATCAGCCGCATGTCAGTGCAAAGCTGAGATTCTTGTGATTCGATTGAACCGTTTCAACATCCAACCACAGCAGCTGATGTCCGTCCACAACAAGTAAACACAGTTACAGCACCTCACCTTTGAAGCCTCACAGAAACCCACAGGTCCACAACACGACGCCGGAA